>JAGSMP010001018.1:0-78518 GCA_029286625.1 Parnassius orleans | reverse complement strand
TGAGTGTAGAGAACGGGAGACGCTTTTACTGGTAACGAAGCATTTCATCTTAGTCCTCAGGAGTGACAAAGTATCTGCATTTTAATAGGTAATCGGTCATAGATGTCTATGGCTCATAGCATCAGGTGGGCTGTGTGCTCGATAGTCACCCTTACCCTATAAAAAAATCAGAGGTAGTGAGCTACGTTTTTTCGTTCTATGGAATGTCGAACATTACCAAAAAAATTAAAATTGTGTTTTCAAAGGGTGACTTTTCTAGATACACTCGATCATCTTTAAGTCCGACTATGGGCTATGTACTCCTTCGTTACTTTTTCTTCTAGTACGGGGGCAAACGAGCATATCGCTCACCTAATGGTAAGTGACTACAGCCGCCCATGAACAACTGCAACACCAGGGGATTGCAGGTGCGTTGCCGGCCTTTTAGAAAGGAGTAACCTCTTTTCTTGAAAGTCCCTAAGTCGCGTCAATCATTTAAATGTGACGAAGTGAATAATGCTATATCAAAATTAGTGCATTGGTTTAACGTTAATAATCTACATTTAAACGGAAATAAACTAAATGTATTAAATTTACAACAACGAATGTTAAAAGTCTGGGTACCAATGTGTTTTTAAATGGGAAGAACTGAGCCCTGTTGAATCCACTGTTTTCTTGGCATCACTCGACGCAAAGCTTCAGTGGGGCCCCATATCCAAACTAGCAAGCAGACTAAGTTCTGCAGCCTATGCTGTAAAAAGATAGAGGTCTCACTAGTGTCGAGACAGCTAGACTAGTTTATTTCAGTTATTTCCATAGCATAATGTCTTATGGGATTTTGCTATGGGGAAATGCGGCTGATTCAGAAACTATTTTTGTTTTACAGAAGAGGCCATTAGAGCTATTTACAACCTAAAACCGAGAGAGTCTCTTAGAGATAAATTTAGAAATAAATATATTAACTTTGGCCTCTCAGTATATTTACGAAAATTTAATGTATGTCACAAAACAAAGGTAGTTTTAGTAAAAAAGTGATATACATTCTGTAAACACTAGGAACAAACACAAGCTAGTGATACCAGTTTCGACTCATAGAGTCAGTAATTCATTCTGGGGCAATGTATACGCTATTACAACAAGGTCCCGGAAAGTGTACAGGCTCTCTATTACCAAGTTTAAATGTTTTGTTAAGCTGAAACTGTATAAAAAGGGTTATTATAGTATAAATGAATATATTATGATTGATAATAACCCCTGGGAATGAGGTGGTCGCTACCAAGCAGTTTCTGAAATAAATTTTGTACTTAAATAGTTTGTACAACCATTAATGTAAAACTTACTTTAAAAAAAAAGTCCCGCTGGGTTTCTTGCTGGTTCTTCCCAGGACAGAGGTTTTTTTTCGAACCAGTGGTAAAGTAAAAAATGACTTTCAATAAGAATTACACATGTAATCTATATTGAATAAAAATTATTCTATTCTATTCTATTCTAAAAAAATGAACCGGCTATGATCACAAGTTCACAGTAACTACTGTGGATGCTGCCGTAGATCCTCCGGTTTTGGTTGATTCAGTCGACGATGGAATAGTCGCGCAAGAACAAGAGCAAATGATCAGCACATTGGAAGAGGAATCGGATTCGGCGACGAGAGGCCGACACGGTTCAACCAGATTCATCTCTTCCAGAGTGATCAGAAGAGCTCTATAAATCATTCGAGAGAGTCAGAGACTGTAAACCACAAAGAGGGCCCTTGGACAGAAGTTGTGGCGAGTCAGTGTGAGAATGTTACGCTCATGGACCCCTCATCATAACGCCGGACGACGTAGCTGAGGCAGTCCGTAGGGCCCCAAACTAGAAAAGTCCGGGACTCGATGGGCTGCATCACTACTGCCTCTAGGATTTCGTGGTGTGCCACGCTGTGTTTGCCCGACAGTTTTAAGAGACTCGACCAGAAGTCGCTTCCGAGCCTCTTCACTACTGGGATCACTTATTTGGTTCCTAAAGACCAGGATACCACAGACTCGTCCCAATTTGAGCGCGAGAATCCGAAACCCGGCAGTACGGAGCATTTCCGACCTCAAAATTCGATCGACCGTGTGGAAGGAGAAGGAGCTCCACGGGAGGTTCTAAAAGGCTCTACATGAGCTTTTTTCAGATAGCCTCCCTCCACTGGCTATGTTTCGGTGACCTCTTTGGAGAAACCGAGGGTTTTGTCCGTGCGATGCAGGATCAGGTTATTAACACCAACAACTCTCGGAGATAAATCCTAGGATGGCACCGTCGACATCTGTCGAACTTGTCGCCATTCCGGTGAGTCACTTTGGCATGTCATCTCCAGTTGTTTGGCGCTGTCTAACTCTGAGTATTTGCACAGACACAAACTCTCATCAAGCTCTGAAATATGGCCTCGTTGGTCTGAAATTGCCTTAATCCAAGTACTTGCCGGAAGCCGTGCTCGAAAATGACCGCGTCAGGCTCTACTGGGACCGGGCCATCATCACAGACTATTCTTACTAAAAAACCTGATATTGTGTTGATGCACCGGGCACAGTCGAGGATATTTTTCGTTGACATTACCATTAGGTATGATGAGAACCTTGGAAAACCAAAACAGATAAGCAAACAAAATATCTGGACCTGACTCACAAGGTGACCGATATGGGGTGGTCTGCCGACCGAAATTATACCCAGTTGTTTCTGTGAACGGGCTAATCTATGCTTGTCTCTCAGGTTATCTGAGGCTACTAGACTCCGTAACGGACTGCCTGGGCTCAAACGCAGAAGCTTCCATCTGTTTGGGTTTTTATTAATTTATTTATTTTTTATTTATTTATTTTCTTTTATTGATATTTATGTATATTTACCATTTTCTCTATATATTTATACAGCCCATCCAGATGAGAAAAGTATGTTAATACCCCAGAATAATAATAATAATCTTTATTTCCATATAACTTCTTTTATTCCATATAACTCTCTTCTCAAAATTAATTATAAAATAATATTTAAAATACTGCATGTAATTGTGTACGTACTTATTTATTATAAATTTAAATACTTATGTGCTTGTGTATATTTTATACTTTGTGTATACTGTGTCCCAGAATTATTGAATCAAACTATGGAGGTAGCTTGACCTCTGACCTATCCCTAAAAAATATTTAAAAAATATAAACCCATATGGCCATCGATTTTAATTTATTTATTTGTTTTATTGAAATTGTATGGAATTTTCTTAAGTTTACGCTTCTTATTAAGTTTTGAGTTTATTTGCACCTTTTTCTTACTAATAGTAATCGTAAGTGATTGTGTGGTCTGACTATAAACAAACTTTTAAAATAACGACTAGACTTGGAGTTCAGAGCACTTTATTTTAACATTTTTTGCACTAATAATGTTTATGCTAATTTGACTTATCGTGGGTAAAAATGTATGGCCTCTACTGTAAAATAATTAGAACAACTTGCCCACTTAATGAAGATTCTAAAATGGTACCCATCATCAAATTGCTCAAGGATGTTCGGAGATATTGTAATTATTGTAGACAAGGGCGAAAATTATCAAGATATTCTAAATTTCACAAATTGTTATTTTTGCAACTGAAGATTAAAATACTGCGGGTCTACTTTATCTACTACCTGCTTCCCAACCTTATTGTTATCCCACCCAAGCGCGTGTCATTGTGTTGTCACCTCCCACAATAGCATTGTGTTGTTTTCTCATGCATTCCATTTCATTCAGTTACACGTGCGACGCTCTGTGCTATCCCTGTTTGGCTGTGCTTTCCAGAATTGTAACATTGAGATTGTTTGTGTTTTGGAATGATTTTTCATTAAGACTAGGCGCTACAACGGACATCGATTTTCTTCGCATTATGGCCAATCGACGACGAGACAGCGAAAATGTGTATACCTCGGCCGAGTATGCTGATATGCATCTCATTTACGGTGAAACGAGACGCTTAAACACCAGAGGAGGGTATCTTACCCGCCAGGAAGCGGCGAGGATTTACGCGAACGATATCCAAATCGTCATCACCCGCAATATGGAGTATTTTTGCGTGTTCACAACGCTTCTCTGAAGGAAGGCTACCCGGCGGCCGAGGCAGTGAAGGCAGACCTGCGGACGTAACTGATGTCGTTATTCAACAAGTTAGAGAAGATCCGTCGACTTCAGTGAGGGCTATTCAAAGGAGAACCGGAATTCTAAGTCATCCGTTAATCGAATTTCTAAAAAGAATGAAATATCATCCTTATCATATTCAAAAGGTCCAGACTCTCCTATCTCGCGACTATGCGTCACGGTACAATTTTGCTGAAGAATGTTGGAGTTTTATCGAGGACCTGAACTTTTTCAACAAAATTTTGTGGAGCGATGAATCCGCCTGCAGGAAGGACGGGTACATAAACCTGCACAACCTGCATAGTTGGCAGACAGTCAACCCCACGAGACAAGGCAAGATCATTCGCAATACCAGTTTAAAATTAATTGTGGACAGGTATTTTAACGGCCGTATCATAGACCTGTGGAAATACCGTCGACTTTAAATTCTGATAATTATTTAGAACTTTAAGAGACACGCTGCCAGGACTTTTGAAACAAGAGCCACAAGAAATCAGGGAAAACATGTGGTTACAAAACGACGGATGTCCAGCCCATTATGGTCGCCAGTTAGGGCTTACTTAGATGAGGCTTATCCTGGGCGGTGGATTGGCCGGCTAGGGCCATTTTGTAGGCCACCAAGGTCACCAGATCTCAACCTCTTGATTTTTTTTTTATTGGGGTTCTGAAGGACAGAGTTTACGCTAAACCGATAACAACACAAGAAGAATTAAGACAACGTGTCCATCAAGCTGCTCAAGAAATTTCAGAAATAAATTTACGGCCGTTAAAAAGGAACTTTTAAGGAGGTGCAGGTTATATTCGAACAAATGGTAAAATATTTGAACATCTTTGTGAAAATTGCTTTTAAATAAACTTTAAATCCTTTCTTTTTGTTTCATTTTTTCTAAACTTCCAGCTCCAAAACCTACATTTATAGTTATTTGTGCACTTAATGACATAATACAAAACAAAATTAAATAATTTATTAATCAAAGCAGGTTATGAGGACCCATGTAGGTGGTAGCAGAGTTGATAACAACAGACACGTAATATTGTAAGCATCGTAGTGTTGCAAAACGGATAGTTATTTCATGTTGTATTACAAAACAAAATAATTAAAAAACTAAACTTGTTTTGTACTACAAGAATTACAATATCTCCGAACACCCTTGAGCGAATTTAATGATGGGTACCATTTTAGAATCTCCATTAAGTAGGCAAGTTTTTCCAATTATTTGTTAGAAAGGGACCATACATTTTTTTACACCACGATAAGTCAAAGTAACACAAACATTATTAGTAGAAAAAATGTTAAAATAAAGTGCTCTGAACTCCAAGTCTAGTCATTATTTTAAAAAGTTTGTTTATTGTCAGACCACACAATCACTTACAATTATTATTAGTAAGAAAAAGGTGCAAATAAACTCAAAACACAATAAGTATATAGGCGTAAACTTAAGAAAATTCCATACAATTTCAATAAAATAAATAAATTAATAAAAATCGATGGTCATGTGCGTTATATTTTTTAAATATTTTTAGGATAGTCAGAGGTCAAACTACCCCCATAGCAGTTTGATTCACTAATTCTGGGACACCCTACTTTGTATATGTGTGTATTTATATATTATATGTGTGCGTAATGTATGTAATGTACTTAAGGTTGCCACTGAAAATCAGAACTAGGATGACACATCTTAGCATTTCCTGAGTGGCAGTCTTATTTGGACCATTTCCCATAAAATAATTTTTTATGGTTAGCTATTCAATAATAATAATAATTTTATTTCAGACTATGGTCCATATACTTATTGTTAGTAATGTTCTTAGTAACAATATTCACCTTTTTATATTTATTTTGTACCTATCTTAATTTTTTTTTGTGAAAACGATCTATTTTTCATTGAAGTGTATGATTAAGTCTAGTTATAAGATTATCTATACATAATGTTTATTTTGAGAAATGGCCAAATAAATATCCCCTTCTTTCTTTTCTTTCTTTCTCTTCATAAAACTCAATTAACGATATGTCTATTTATATACTACACATTAATTTTTCTTGTTTAATCTTAAATCATGAAAAATAGCATCCATTGCCAAACTAGGCTAAAACCTGTATTTCAACATAATTATGCCGCGAAACACATAATAAACATAAATTATTTACTTATGAAAAAATACTTCTATAAAACACTTATAATGCTGAATTATACTGTTGCGTGAATGGGTCGGCTCGACCGGGAAAGCACCACGCTGTAACAGTATACCAGCGTAAAATATTAGCTTAACGCTGCTGTGTTCCGCATGGCGAGAGTAAGAGAACCGGAGCCCCCTTTTTCCTAGAAACAAGGCATTTTATCTTAGTTCTCAGGTTGCAACGCATTTGTATTTTGATTCTTAACAGAGGAGAGATGTAGTCTGTTTGGACTGTGTGCTCATTTTTCAACCTTGTTCTATAAAAACGATGTAGATTTTTATGGATCGCAACATCCATTTAACTTGGCTTTACTAACGTGGGCCGTGTGCATGCTTTAATTTAATTTTTTAAGTCAGATAAACAAGCATTATATTGAAAGAATGGAGTTAGAGTTAACATTTGGCACATCCCTAGTGCCCCGATTATTTCTTGTAAGCCCTTCGGATCCTACAAAAACACCTTAATATTGAAAGCGTTGAAGCCAACGAATTTGAAAACTGTTTAAAACATCTTTAATGGCTGAGCAAATAGGGACACTTTTGCATTTTGTACTAAAAAGAAAGAAAATATACACTACGCGAACTAAAAGGCAGTTAAAAGTTCAAGTGACTTGCTGAATATATGAAGTCATATCTTTAAAGGTGTAAGTAAACGATATAAAGTATTTAAACTTATAAGTTTATAAAACAAAACAGGAAAAGTAAGCATACCTATTCTTCACCCCTCTCCCCACTCCCCGTGACGTGACGTGACGTAAAAATAAAATTTAATGCGATAAAATCCGTTAAAATTGTTTTATTCAATGTAGTGTACGCGAAAGTATAAGAAATTATAAAATAAATATTAAACAAATGTTATTATTTTCATCCCAAAGAAAAAGAGAAAAGTAAAAAAAATGTTATTGGCTACACTGTAATGGAATATGAATGATTTTATCATTCATAGAAGAGGTATCTACCTACTTTACAAAATATCTTTTGACAAAGATATTCAAGTACAGTACATGAAATTAACCACACCAATAACACTGTCGGCATTTCTTATCTAATATATAAAAAATTATGTTTGTTTGTTCGTATTTTATGCACTGCCATACCGTTCATCAGATTGCTATAAAACTTTGTGAACTTATTGCTTGCACTTGCGCGTAGGTTATAGGCATGTCGTGTCTTCAAAGCATGGTCCTGAGCCACCTGCATCCATCAACTTCCTGCATCAGGTTATCACTCCATTTAGTGGGGAGCACATCGCAAACCAATAAGAGGCTGCCAATCGAGAACCTTTCTTTATCATCGATTCTTCGAGCTATATGGCCATCCCATGGCCACTTCAGCTTAGCGATCCATTGAGCTATATCGGTAACTCTGGTTCTTCTGCGGATATCCTCATTTCTAAGTCTATTTATATATCACGCAAAGAATCTTCGAGCATAGCCCTCTCCAACAAAATTATACCATACAACCAAAATAGATTAAGTATGCAAAACCACATAAGCATTGCTTATCACGATGTAACATTGATCACCAAAATACTTTGCTTGTTCTAGCGGAATAAAATCACGACAAATATGACAACCCATTTCTAGGTAGGAGATTTTAATGGAAACACCCAAAAAGTTGCCCGAGCTGAACTTTATACTTCTCAAAATAATCTCTAAGAATTATACAAACCTGTTTTGCATGTTCTAACTATCAGTAACCTCTGGAAATGGGACTCGGTGTAATGGTTATAGCTTTTCGCTTTCAGTCGGCCGCCTGGGTTTTGTTCTTCAATGAGCAGGATACACCGCATGCATGGTGGAAATATATATTTTTTCCGAATACGAACCTTACTTATACACGGTTTACCCTTTTGATAGACCGAAGATTGTTTATTGACGTGGAACTAATATCTCACTATTTGTTGTGTGGTCAGCGTTCTCAGTGTAAAAAGTTTGGACTAATCTTTTAAAGAAACGATGATGGTATACGTAATTGCTGACTCAGGTATTCATCAATATTACGTTGAAGAAAATATTCGTACAAGTCGCGGCACGTAAGTCTAGCGCTGAACGAAACGTGTAGGGGAATTGCACGAATGCGACTGCAGAGCCAATTAGCGCATGAGAACGATACGCTCGAGCTAATCAGCGCGACTTATGCGCACTAAGCCAATCAGCGCGACTTATGCGCATTAACGGTCACCGCTAGACTTTCGTGCCGCTACTTATAACTTGATATATAAAATTGTTTTCGTTACTATAAGGTTAAGAACTGCAACCTTCGAAATCTAGTATGGAATTCAATGGCAGTAAAACAAGGTCATCTCAGTGATTATCCCAGGTTATTCCACCACTTGGGACGCAGTGTTCAAATTTTTTGGAATATTGGAGTGGCACATAACAGCCACCTGATGGAAAGTGTGTGTACTTCAGCGGAAAGAAATCTATACCGAGTGCAAACAAAGAGGTGCGTTTTATCAGTAAGAGCTAGGATGAAATGCCTCACATTGAATCTCTTGCCTCTTATTATATAATATTGATATTTAATCAGTTACTTTATATCGAAAAGCGACAAACATCGAGAAACGAAAATTAGTACAATTTTAACTTTGGTTTGAATGTAAAAGACTTCTAAAAGAGGAAGATATCAACTGAATGTTCTTTTTGTGACGTTTCTAACTGGATATTTCCGAGATCATTTGACCTATTTGTTGCAGCGTAAGAGAATCCATCACCCAATATCGTCTCATGGGAACGTAATATTGGATATACCACAAGGATTTTATGGGTAACTTATTTTAAAAAAAAAACGTTACCTCCACACTAGGATTTTCTCCAATATCGTGAGAGCAGTTTACATATATAAATTTCACAAGGACAAACATCCAGAACTGGAACAATTATTTGTAGGCCATAGAAATACTTGTTCTGTGCGGGATTCAAACTCGCGGGCCCCAAGCTGCAACTCATTGCTAAGCCACTGCGCCACGGAGCCGTCAAACTTTAGATGGCGATATAACATTCCCGTTTTTGACTGGCGACAGGCAGCAGCGTTGAAAGTGCGAATTGTTTTTTTTTTATAGGAGAGGGGCAAACGAGCATGCGGCTCACCTGATGGTAGTGACTACCGCCGCCCATGAACAACTGCAACAGCAGGGGAATTGCAGATGCGTTGCCGGCCTTTTAAGAAGGAGTAGGCTCTCCGGAAAAATCGCTGGTGGTAATCGATTCCACAAGGAAGTTAGTGAGGAATAAACTCTTCTAAATCGCACAGTGGTGGACCGCCAATCATCCAGATGGTATGGATGGTATCTCGAGTTCTGTCGCGATGCGATGGTGAAATTGAGCGGCTGGAATTAGTCCGAACAATTCCTCAGAGCACTCCCCGTGGTACATGCGATAAAATACGCAAAGAGATGCAACATCTCTACGCAGTGCCAGTGAGTCGCCGATCGGACAGAACTCGGTCGTCGAAGATTCGAGCTGCTCTGCGCTGGATGCGTCAAGTGGAAGGAGCTGGCACTGGGGAGCCCCTGCTCAGAGATGGGAACAGTATTCCATGGGCCGAACTTGCGCCTTGTGTTAAAAAGCGGTGTGCCGGCATGAAATACTGTCCCGCTTTTACTGAGCACGCAAAGCTTTTTAGAGGCCAATTTGGCCTTCTTCCAAAATGACCACGAAACTGCACATCACTCGATATGTCGACACTGAGGATTCCGACACTGGCTGAGGCAACAAGGGAGTGCCTTGAAACTGAGGAGATACGACAAAGGGTTCTTTAGCGGTAAACGCGCAAACTTGTGTCTTCTGGGATTGAACTGACTAGATTTAGTCGCCCTCAGTCTGAGACTTTGTTCAACAAAGTCTCGACTTCAGACACAAGTTTGTTCCGGTACCAGTGACGTTTTCCTGAGAAAATACGGCCGGTGATAAGCATCACCAGTGTTGTCGTCCGCATAGCAATGAATGTTACCAGTTTGCAACATATCATTGATATGCAGAAGAAACAGCGTTGGTGATAGCACGCAGCCTGTGGAACACCAGCGTTAATGGGCTTGTAATGCATGCACCGTCTACGACCTTGATGCTCCGATCTGCAAGAAAACTAGTGATCCAATTGCACAACCTCGAAGCCCATAGGAAGGAGCTTTCGAAAGAATGTGCCAAACCCGATCGAAGGCCTCACATGTCCAAACTAACGGCCAACGCCTCCTGTTTGGTACTATGTCGTCCATCCACCTACCAAGCGCGACGTTTACGGTATATACTCTACAATGGAGAGTTCTAAGTCCAGCAGTGGAATTTTTAGGCTTATAAAGAAGAATATGATTTTTAACTTACCATAAGAGTATATTTACATTACCATTACACTGTTCTCAGGCGAGGATGTAATTACAGCGGAGCTTGAAAGCGAGGAAAACCAATACTTGAAGTCCTTCAGAAGCTCTTTAATTCCGTCCTCCATGGTGGCACTACTCCGGAGGCGTGGAGCAGAAGCTCAGTGTATAACTTGAATAAATATTTTCCCTGTAAATATCTTCTAGGGAATTAAGCTCTTGAATAAGGTAATCGCTACGTGAGGTGGCGATATAAAACAACAATTAAGGGCCAATTTAAGCCTTGTGTTAATAAAACATAGAGTACAGTTCAGAACGTAGTGGAGTAGAATGCGTTACTCGATTTTAGACATTGGATTACAATAATGACAATGTTTATGAAACAATAGTGCTGTTATATTGTGGCAATAACGTCTGTATTTAGCTCACAATATCCACTTATTTGTGCATATAATACAAAAATTTGTCAATAATCTCAAATTACTGAATAGTGTTAATCAATTGATACTTGCATCATTATTATATTACATATTAATGATTTTAATTAGGCATCCTGCAAATCTGCAGTGACCTAACTAATATCTTTTCCGGGTTTTTATGTTTCATGGATGGATAAATTGCCGATTATGCTTATCTAGAGATTATTGTAGTATACACACTTAATACTCGAAATCCTATTACCGTTACTCATATTCCTCCTAATCTATCTAAATAAGCTGAAATTCAATATAAAAAAATCACTTTTAACCAGTAAAGCCATGTTGCGGGTATGTTATTTTTTTATAGAAGAGGGGACAAATGAGCATGATTTATGATGACCTGATCTGATGATGTCGACCGCCGCTCATGAACAACTGCAAAACCAGGGGAATTCACACCAGAGATGTAGCACGAATAAGTCGGTTCGACCGAGAAAAGACCACGCTCACACAAAATACCAGTGTGACATAGCAGCTTAACGCTTTTGTGTTTTCAATTGTTTCTATTAATGCTATTTATTCTATCAATTACATGTTAAGATAGTCATCAACGATTATTTATTTTAAGAAGTATTCGCTTTTACAAAAAGCACAAGTTTTTTTGGTTAAAATAATGCCTAGATCACTCCTGCAATTGCTCTTCATCTGTTCGTAAAATTTTATCACAATCGGTTCAGCTTTGCGTAATTAACAGATTTGTTAAAAAAATTCAATGAAGTTAACTTGCAGTTACAAGGGGACAGCCTTATTTTAATAAAAAGAAAAGGTGTAGTTTCGGCTTTTCTTGGTAAATTGAAATTAATGAAGCAAAATATTAGTCGGTGCGAATTTCCAGTTTCCGCACTTGTCACAGATAGAATGTCTTGATGAGGATATTCAGACATACGCTCAACATTTAGAAACCCTGTATGATGACTTCAAAAATAGATTTGAAGATATTCTGATGATGAAAATACCACCATGGATCATAACCCCATTTAATGAACGGAAGAGGCGAATGTGGTATTACAAGAGGAGCTACTTGAGCTCAGCACCAACGAGGAACTGAAGGTAAATTTAAAAGTAAATATAATATAAAATAATAACATAATAATTATATTTTGGCTGCAGGCAAACCCTGAAAATATCCTGACTGTGGGAAATTGCGAGAATATTTTTGATAGCGTTTCACTGTCATATCTTGTCGAAAGAAGTTTTAGTGCCGTTACCAACCTGTTCAAGTCTCATTAAAAGTATGACTATTTTTTATTGTTGATTTACATTTCAGAATCCATTGTTGATTTTTTGTCAATTGTTGATCGTTTGTAATAATAAATGTTAATAATTTTGTATAACCACAAGTATTATTTTAATAAATATGACACAAGAAAATGTGCTACTTTTTTCTTCTTAACACTCCCAATTTAGGTTGATATTTTTAGAGTTTGTTTTAGGAAATGTAGCAGCAGGGGTCTATGGAAAATAGTAAAACTTTGAAAGTGGTCCACGAGAAAAAAAAGTTTGGGAAATAATGATCTGAACCATCCAAGGGCACGCTCTAACGCATACAAAAAAATCATCAAAATCGTTTTCGAGTATTAACGGAACTAACGGATAGCAATTGATTTTTATACATTATAAAACTAGTTGGTACACAGCGCGTTGCTGCCACAGAAAAAATGTGTACGGTATATATACGTATTTCCCACGTATATACCGTAGCCGGTAATGGAAATCAACGACGCGATAGGTGGTCTGTCCGTCTACAATCGCCAATCCACCTGCCTATCGCGGTAATTAAAAAAAATACCTTATGAAATGGTAATGATTCATGTCAATCAATATATTTTGCTGATGAAGTAAAAGTAAAAGTTCAGATAGAACATTATGAGACTCATAATTTTCGTGATTTTTTATACGTTTAATATCTAGGAGTATTATGTGTAGTGGCGGTGTAAGAATATCCACTACCCCATATCGCCCCACGGGTGTCGTGACAGAGAAAAACTGAACCAGGAGATTGTAGTAACATATTATAATTAATAACAAAAATAGTAAAAACTGCGCTGCCAATCTTTTATCATAATGGAAATGAATGTCTAGGAGTATCAGTTGTTTCACAAACATATATTTTCACTTCTACACATAAATACGCGATTATTGTCAGCCAATATGTCCATTTCGCAAAGTAACGACTGATTCAATAAAGTTTCTGAGGCCATTAGGCGGACCATTAGGACGAAACATCTCTTCAATCCTTTCAAGGATAAGGCTGGGGTTTCTACTTAGCGATTGATTAGATTTCAAAGGTTATGTGAGTAAATGTGTATTTAATTGAAAAGGTATTTCACAGTGAAAAAGTTCTTAAAAATAACAATGTGTATATAGTTTTCATCATTTTGTAAAGCGACCCGTTTACTTTATTAGATATTTTAAACAATTATTGATATAAACGAGCACACAGTCCACCTGATGGTAAGTGTATGCTGTGATCCATAGACACCCACATCTATCATCGAATGTCACCTCTGGGGACTTAGATTGAATGCCTATATCACTAAACAGGGTCTCCGGTTCTCTATATTAACTATACAAAACACAGCAGCAGTAATCTGCTATTTCACGCTGGTATTATGTGAAAGCGTGGTCCCTCCCCGGCCAAGCTGACGTATTTGTGCTGTAACCGTAATATAGCTGCAGCGTAGCTCTACCACGTTTAAGATACAAAAAACCAATATGATCAAATGTGGACTCAGCCTTGACCAGTTGTTGCGAGCCTTTCAAGAGAGGGTACCACGGATCTAGCCTAGGAGAGCCTCATGAGCGCTTTAATTTCATAGTACGCGATCAATCCCAAAAGGTTTCGATCCCAACCGGCATAAATGAAATTGTTAACTGCAATTTTAAGAGCTGATTTACCATGTGTTCAGCGGTGGATTAAAACATCATGAGGAAACCTGCATGCCTGTGAAAAAAAAATATTTCAAATATTCTTGAGCATTTCATGTAAAGTTCGCAAACAAGTGCACAGGCTGTTAGAACATTTATTCTTGAGCATAAATTGTTGTTCATAACTAGATGTTTTGTAAAACTAGGAAATTCTTTGGCATCGCATCAGATTCTTATTATGTACAATGTACATATATTAATTTGATTTCGATACTTCGGATACTGATAAAATATCCTAATTATTAATGATCATTATCATCCTTACAGTCTTTCACAAGTCCTCCCTCAAGGAATGCTAAAAACACGAACTTGAGCATTCTACATTTATCGACTTTCTGCATGTCTTACCAGGTTGTCACTCTATCTGGAGGCCGCCCAACCCTTCGCATATCAATACAAGACTATCACGCAAATATGCGCTTTTATTAACCGAAAATATAGCAAGCACGAGTGACGTGAGCCCCTGTACTCACATTGCGTTTCTAGTTTTACAATAACAAATGCACTACTAGTAGGCCTGTTTGAGCAAACGTCAAATCTACAAAAAATCTTAACGTATTGGTGATCAGTAGGGTGGTGGACTTTACCTACCTCCAAAAGATTGCCACAGCAAAGATTCTAAGCCACTTGATTCATCGATCATTCATTCTTCATTAGTCCGCTACTATACCTACCTAAGGTTTAACCTATGCTTCTTTACCTGTACGACGTTGCTACTTGAGAACCTATCTAAATGTTGTCAATTTGAGCTTACTTATCGTCTTACTCTAGGAATTACATCTAATCTATATTGAATACCCTGGTTTCAGATTCTGTCACGTATAGTGCACCGAGTATAGTCCTCTATACAGTTCGCTGAGCGACTTTAAGCTTCCTCATATGGCCAACGTATTGCCAACGAACGGAAAATTAAAGATTCTACTTCAGAAGCTAACAAATTATGTGAAAACATTTTTTTTTTTACTTTTATGGGCCTAATTAATAAAAATAATCATCAAAATCGGTTTACTATCAGTGATGATATCGCGTAACATACATATACAATAGTAAAATTGAGTACCTACTCCTTTTTTAAAGTCAGTTAATTGATTTCCACCAGATGGCGCATACAATACGCGCAAGTTGTTGACTGTAATTACAGCTTACGCCATAATACGTTTCTAATTAACTCATCACAGCACTGTTAACGTCTTACTGTCACATAATGGGCGCTAAAACGACAACAGTATAGTACAGTATAATAAGTAGTGAAGTAGTGATTATAATTTTCTGCACAACTTAAACTATTTGGCGTATGTTACAAAAATAAACAATGAACTGAAACATTAAAGTAAGTGACATACAAGATTGATTTTAACATTATTATGGATGTCACCAATATGCCTCTTGGCATTTAATTTAAAGCCGATAGGTGACGTTTTGTAGTACCAACCCATATATGGCAGCAATACTCCATGCATGACCGGGATAGCGCTTTAAATAGTGTAAATTAGAGATGACGTATATAGGCTACCAGGTTTAAAACCAAGGTTTCACTTTGAAATAGGAGGCCCTGGTACGAGCAGAAAATACTTGCAAGTATAAAAGTCGAATGCGGGAAGAACTTGAAACCAGACATAAAAGTACTTGGGTAGGAAAACGATACATATCCTTATATGTATAAGAACACAATCGTATTTGCGATTAAAAATACTTTTAACTTCTAATTTTTTTTACTTATACGATTGTGCTTCTTTTTCGTCATAAGACAACACAGAATACGGATCGATTTCCTGTGAAAGTATTTTCAACTTTGTATGCCGAGGACACGTCGCGAGCACCGTGGGGCTCGGTCGTTGCCGGGCGGGACGTACACGAACTAGACTGAATATTACAAATACTTTAAGTATTTTAAAACCTGCTGACCCTGGTATTTTAAAAACTCGTACTTAGAAGATATGGTATTCAATTTGCCAAGTATATGTCATCTTTAGTGTAAACAGCTGTCCATACGTGAAGTATCGCCGCACCTTTGCAATGAAACACCTAAATTCCTAGCAACTGCTTTGGCTCTGACTCAATGGACCACCTGAGTTTCAGGTTCGAGGAAGCTTAACCCCAGCTATTGAAGCGGTCATTACATTCCAATGATATAATTTCTGAAGGAAGGAGCCAAGGTGAGGTGGCTTTTTGCGGTGAGAGAAATTGTTATATTTTGGCTTTTCGGAATGATTTTGATCTCTCCACAACTATGCTTTATCTGCGTACTCACAGATACCGCGGACATAATCAGGTTTGCAGCATTGATATGCAGAAGGAAGGATACATGAAAGAACCCCTGAGGAACTCATTAGTTACCATAGGCATGGAGTAACAGGTTTTGGCAACGACTCGGAGAAACCTTTCAATCAAAAAGTCCCATACTTAGCTAACCAAACCAGGGGATAAACCGTACTCTGAAAGCTTGCTTACCAGCTTAACTTTTAAGCAAGGTGAGCTGGCTCCTGTACTTGGTAAAGAAATATGTTTGCAAAAGGCTGGAGTGCCAGATGTGTTCCATTTTATACTAACGGTTTCGTAGCGAAGTGGTTTAGCATTGAGTAACGGTGCTGAGGGGTGCGGCGAGTTCGAATCTGGGTGTTTGTCTTTAGACAATCCATTTATATAAACTGCCTCTACGATAAAGGAATAAAACGTATTGTTAGGAGAAATGCATTTAAAAAAATTAAAAAACTTTCTTTAACTTTAAAAAAATATATGGCTTATCGTGTTTTTCTTATTTTTATTATGACAACCTTAGTAAAACTAGTGGCTTGCTGCTCTTTAAACTGTGCCTACTCATTATAGGCGTGACATATATAATGTATTCGAATTTCGATACGAATTTTCGCAGTCACTTCCGTAGTCCGATGGGACGGTAATCTGCACAACCGGAGAGAGATCATGCGCAGGACCAATGGCTTAACGTGCTTTCCGAGGCACGAAGGTGAAACACCGGCAATTTTTCTGATAGTCTGCTACTGAGAATTTCTTGACAGAAAAACTTAATAACTGAATTTTTGGCTCGACCCAAGATTTGAAGAACTTTTATAATTTGCTCAAACCCTCTGAGATAAATTAAATAAATAATTTGTACATTGTTTTTTTTTTTTCGATTTTCGACTCAAAAAACATGGTTAGTTACACCCAGGTAAACCTAGGTTTATTATTATTTTTCTTGCAATACCCACATAATAAATCGAATATAGGTATTCATAACAACCCAATCGACACATCTAATTGGAGCCATAAAATAAGTTAACATCTTCTAATTTATGAAAACACAAAATCCGATAAAATAAAACTATTCGTCCAGATTCTTAAAAGTAATTATCCGTCACGTATTGTTTGATGTAGTCTTAAATTTTATAATTTACGAAAATGCTTACTACAACAAACCTTATTAAAAATAAATTTATACATTATTAAGATATTAAATGTAAGCCAACAGTCCAACTTTAACGTTTACAGCATGTCATTAAAAATTATTGTAATGATAAAAATGCTTTCTTCTGTAACTGTACTTTGCTTATTGTAATTAGTTTTTTTTTTTTTTACCAATTTGTATAAAATAAAGAGAAGTAGCTACTAAGTAGTAGGTAATAGACTAGGTGGTAGGACTCATTTGCTGTCTAGGACTCCATCTGGGTAGGTACCAACCAGTGCGTGCATTGCTGTGCTCAGATCTGAAGGATATAGAGAACCAATATAATTTTGGCTGTGGAAGGAAGGTCTCCCACAAAGTGATCAGCCCGTGGTAGTACAGAATTTTTCTGTATAATACTCGTATACGGCACTACTTCAAAACTTTTATATCGCGATTAAGACTTCGTTATGTTTCACTTGTGGCGCGACGACAGCGCCGCCACATCACCCCCTGCTCAGACCGGAGGTTGATAATGCAGTCCAGTTGTCGACGAATGTACAATCGCCAGGAATTGGCTTGTAGCTTGCAGTGAGTCAAAAGAAGACAAGTAATCTGCGAGAGTGTCGTAGCAGAGGAGAACAGTAAGACTCAGAGCCGTGTTGAACACTGTAGCGCAAAGAGTAGTTTGAGGGAACAGGAAGCGTTGTTCCAGTCCTGCGATGAACCTGTATAGCTAGATGGCTTGCATGATCTGAAGGTTGCAGACAATATCTGCTCGGGAGCAAATGGATGGCGTACTTGAGGACGATGATGAATGATGAAAGCTGTTGTTTTCCGAAGATTGCATCATGTTGCGTGTTCAAATCCCGTCGGGGTCACCAACGAAGTGGAGGAAGGAAAAGGGATATCTCTTGCATGCGAGTTGTTCAGCCGGGAAGCGGCCAATCCGTGTAAGTAAAATGCTATTCAATGCAAGGTTACTTGTAATAACTGGCCAAATTTGCAGAGAAAGTTTAGAATAAGTAATATAGCCAAATGGTGAAGAAAAATTAATAAAAAAAAAATCTCAAACATTTTGTCCTTTTTATCTTTTAAATTCAAAATACGTGGTAATGCATTATTTTAACTGATTGTCTACTATTTTACTACGCACGCACACATTCAATTTGGGATAATTTCAAATAAAAGTAGAAGCATTATTTACGCTTATTTTCAAAAACTGCAATAACGGTATATCATCTATATACAGATATATCATATATATATATATCATCTATATACTAACGGTATATACATATAATAAATCTGTAGAAAAGTCGTGTCTGTAATTCTAATATTTTCTGGAAAAACAATCCAGTGGATCATATAAAACTGAAACAAATTAGTAGTTTTAGAATTTTTGTCTGTCTGTCTGTCTGTGTATTCCTGATTCACGCAAAACTACTAGACAGATTTCCATGAAATTTTATCCGATTTTACTTTTATCCGATTGCGGAACTTCATAAAAGAGGGTTAAGTATTTCAATTTTTAATTTATATTTTATATTATTGATTATTGATTTTTTTTATAAATAATATATTTATAAGTTATAAATAATTCCTAAAACTAATTTTAGACGTTGTATAATTTTAAACACGCCGATAATGAAAAAACAGTGCCATCTAACGAAATTCAAAAACTAGTTATATTTACCTCCAGTTAGGTACTAATAAATAAAATAAAATAAATTTATATGTTTAAATAATTAAATTCATAACTATTTGAAAATTCTAACGTTCATTTTCAGTTATTTGTTATTTCATTTAAGTAGGAATTAATAAAGTTTATAGTAATTAATTACTTAAATAGATAATAATGACATCTATCGAAAATCATAAATGTGAGATGTTAATAAGTTTAATTTCTGAGTTTTATATGCAAATACGAGAGCATGTTTATTTTTATTTTAACTATGAGTAGAACTGCGTTGATAGAATTTTGAAACTTATCCGGTAACTGAACCGATCTAAACGTAAATTTCATAGTACGTAAGCAACTAAAATTGATCCGCACCGAAACCACTCATATTTAAGTTGCAATTTGAAGTTTCGATTTACCACATTCTCGTTGGTGAAGGAAAATATCGCGAGGAAACCTGTATATTTGAGAAGTTAAAAAATTTCGGAAATCATTTTAACCCTTTACTTGGTAGATATTTTTTTTTCTTATTTTATTGTTTTTTCTCAATCAGGGTGTTTATTTAGGTAAATAAAAGGTGAATAAAATATTTTAAAAATCTTTGCTTTAGATTTTTTTTATTGAACGGCCTTGCAGTGCACACTGCCAGGTAAGGAACAATTTACATTATAAAAGTACGTGTCCTGACAGATGTACCAGGTTTACATTGTAACAAAAATAGATTCTAATTGTAATTAATCAACAATTTTTATCATTTTATTATCAAATTAACAGTCTAATAATTATGAGATCACGTTATATAATCAAACAATACAAATTATTTGCTTAACAATACTATTTGGTATGATATGCATGAAAACAGTTGCGCTCTTCTACCAAACAAAGTCTTATTTTACATTTTGACAATGAATTCGGTTTGGCTGCTTTGTGCAATTTGCTGCCTTTGAATTTCAAATACTGGCATATGACCAACTTGGTCACTTATCGTACAGCAATCAATGGTCTCTCTGCAGCTGGTTTTTTATTAGGGTATATTGTTGAGTTTATGGCGAAACGCCTCAAACAAAAGAAGGCTTCTGTAAATTTCATATCTGAATTCTTCATTGGCATTAATTTTGACTTATTTGATGCACCTCGCCGGTAGATAAGCAAACGTTATTAACGCATATATCAAGGATTTGCGAAACAGAGGTAGATACCTGTTCGGGAGTTTACAGAATTTTAAAATAATGCAACTTGAATGGTCTTGGACGATTGTATTGATCTTACAACAGTTGAGAGGGTAAAAATATATTACAACGACAAAGACCCGTTTGAAATTAACATTAAGTACGGACGTAATTACTACAAGTACGTTGTTTAACTCTTTGCTGAGAAAGAATGCGCAGGCGCCAACATGCCCCCAGGCGTTGAAATCTTGATTTCAACCAGAATTAAATGACACCGGTAACGGGCAAATCCGGTTAAATGCCTCTTGATAATCCCAGTAGAAGTTCTGATGTCTGCAACTCGAACAATGCCATCGGCTCCTGGGTGGTGCAACGACTCTTCCCAGCTTCCATTTCAGCGGTGGAAGGTTGTCTTCCTGACTACCACCAAATCGTTTATCTTTAAGCTATCTTTGCAAGAACGCCATTTCTCTTTGTTGAAGTTCTGAGACGTACTCCTTGCTCCATCGTTCCCAAAAATGACGCAGTTGCTCAATGCGTTGGAATCTGGTTAATAACGGAGGAGTGATGCTGTGTCTGGTTAAAGAAGTCAGCACGCCAATTAAAAGATGTCCCGGGTGGGGCGTACAATCTGCAGGATCTGAAGACAGTGGAGTGAGTGGGGAGTTCAATATTGCTTCGATCTGGGTCAACGTGGTGTAAAGTTCTTCATACGTTAAGTGACAATTGCCCAACACTCTAAGCAAATGATATTTTGTCGATTTGACTCCCTCCCAGAGACCACCGAAGTGAGGAGTATACGCCGGGATAAAGTGAAAGTTAATATTATCATTGGCCATGCTTTCGCTCAAAAATCGCAATTGCCTTTAAAAATTTGGACAAGTCATTGTAGGCACCAACAAAAGAAGCACCGTTATCGGAATAAATATTAACTGGCTTACCTCTTCGAGCTATGAACCTGCGCAATGCCAGTAAATAGTTATTGCTGGTTAAGTCACACCAACTCTAAATGAATCGCCTTGGTAGTGAAACAGACAAAATACATATATAAACCTTACCAGTCGACACCGACCTTGACGAGTCGCGCTCATAACAGGGCCCGCATAATCGACTCCTACGGTTTCAAAAGGAAAGCCACGAAGGAGACGCTGCTGTGAGTTACCCATTAGTGGATTCGAAACCTTACCCTTCATGCGATGACATCGTATACATTTATGATAACAGGCCTTCGCTGAGCTTCGACCACCTATCGGCCAATAAGTATCTCTAATGTTTGACAACAGTAGCTGTGGGCCTGCGTGCATTAGCCTTTTGTGTTCATGGTCAAATAATAATTTTGTAAATATATGATTGGACTGTAATAATATAGGATGCTTTTTATTATATGAAAATTTAGAATTATCAAGACGACCACCAACACGCATAATTTTATTTTCGTCTAAAATACATTAAATTTAAGAAGGCTTTCTTAGGTAAATTTTGTTTATTCAGAAGCAAACTGTACTCTGAAAAGGAATCATATTGACACTTTGAAATTATAATATTTAACGCGTTTCGTAATTCTAATTCCGTTAAGTAATTTGAAGGAATAAACTGTCTTTACAAGACATAATGAATCGTAAAACGTAAGCTACGAAACGTACAAGGCAGAATAATTCGAGAAACGACTAAAATCGATAAAACAATCATTATTTTTGGATGATTAGTGACTGCAGTTAATATAATATCATGACGCGTTTCCGGTAGTGTTTCAACATTCTTAGGCTGAGAAGGCCATTTTGATATGTCATACATTAAAAATCTGGACCCGACCACCACAATCTAAGTCCTGCCAGAGCACTGATATCCACACCACGAGATATTAAGTCTGCTGGGTTCCTATCTGTTGGGACGTGTCCCCACTTATGGTCACTGGCCTTATCCAAAATTTCAGCGACACGATTACGCACGAAAGGCTGAAGTTTGCAGAACATTCATGCAACCACCCCAAAACAATCGTAGTCTGTCAAAGACTTGGTCAATTTTAACACGAAGGAATTTACAACCTTCTCATAAAGACGAGCTCCTACCAACACCGCACAACTCCAATCGTGGTATTGTTGTGGGTTTGATTGAGCTACAGCTCTTAGCCGTTAATAATCGAACCATAACTTTTGTCTTATCGCTGACGCTTCGAACATAAATACGCACCGTATGCGCACTCAGAGCGTCAGTGAAATATCTGCATTGTAGCACCGGCATGACTCACAGATAACTAGTCGTGGAATACGAATGTTATTTAGGGAGATAATACCATACCAGCGTTTCTTAATTTCGGGAGACAGTGGTTCATCCATGAAAGTTTGTCTAACCAAAGCCTTTGTATCAATATTTTCATGGTGATTACATACAGGGCTAGAAGACCCAGCGGGTCAAAGATTTGTGCAATCACTGAAAGCAAATCACGCTTAGTATTGCATCGGGAACTAGTGAATTCAATGGAAAGCAGAGTTCATCTGAATTCGAATGCCAGCCAAGACCTAACAACTTGTCTGGCTCACGAGAACCAATATTAGGTCAAGTGATGTGTTGGCAATTTCTGACAGTAACTCAGGATCGTTCGATCTCCACTTTCGCAATGGCATACGAGCAGATGCCAATACTTCGGCAACTTGACGTATGGCCTTTGCGTCATCTAAGTCATCAGCACCCGTAAGCAGATCATCGACATAATCATGCATTATGATGTCCGCTATGGCTTTATTTTTGCACTGTAGACCAAGTTGTTTCAGGCAGCGTGTTGCGAGAATGGTGCACTTGCCGTACCGTACGTGACAGTATTTAATTGAAAGGTCTGTATGGGCTCACTAGGACTGTTGCGCCAGACTATCTGCTGAAGGTGCCTTCATCATCAGAATGAATAATGCACCTGTACATTTCTCCACATCTGCAGACAAAACGTATTTATGTTGCCAAAACGTAACAAGATCGACGTCAAGTCGTCCTGAACTACAGGACCGACCATTTGTATTTCGTTAAACGAAATACCTGACGACGTCGGGCAACTTGCATTAAAAACTACTCTAAGTTTAGTCGTGTGCTACTTTCACGGAGTACGCCGTGATGGGGTATAAAATACGCGCCGTTACTTAAATTAGGTCTTTCACAAATTGACATGTGTCCCAGTGACTGATATTCAGACATAACTTCATAATACATCTGCTTGATGTCAGGCTTACATTTTAATCTACGCTCTAAGGAGAACAAGCAATGTGTAGCTCGTTTAAATGAATCTCCTAATAGACAGGTATCTTTTGAGAGGTAACCGAACGCAAAACGCCCATCATCAAGACGTGACGTATTTTTACAAAATGATCCTCACACAACTTTTCCTCAGATGAATAATGAGATGACTTGGGACTTATTTCCTCCAGCTGCCAAAACCGCGTTAAGTCGATTCGAATATCATCTTTATTATCGTCACAAAACAAGAATCAGTCTTAGCGAAGTTGCATCGTAAGTCATTAGACATCAATGCAGAATGATGAACACTAATTGGACCAGAAACTATCCACCCCAGCCTGGTTTCCTGTAGAATGGGCTTATTACTTCCTAACAATTCTTTGTGACCTAACAAATCCCAAAGATCAGCCCCGATTAAAATATCTACATCGGCAGGCTTGTAAAATGTAGGGTCAGCTAAGCAAATATTCGATGGAAGTTGAAAATCACGTATGCTTGATTCACGGCCTGGGGTATTGCTAGTAATTGATTGCAAAATGAAACAATTAATGTTAGCGGAATAACTATTATCTAACGACTTTAAATGTACACGACACCTTCTGCTTACGTGAGAATACACGCTATTACCTAAAATCGACTTATCTATGTCGACAAAATCCAAATTTAATCGTTTGCGCATATTCTCAGTTATAAAACTAGATGTACTACCGCAGTCTAATACTGCGCGGGCGATGTGTTCGACGTTATTACAATCAAGTAGTTTTATCAAAGCAGTTGATAATAATACATCTCGTTGTTCACTGCGATGCGCTACGTTTGCCGATAAAGCGACGTTGTTCACATCAGTGCCTGCAGTTGATGTCATTGACGAGTGAGTCCCTGTCCGAGTGCCGTCTCATTCTCGAGCGAGAAATTATTTTTATTTTGTACGGTATGACGTGCTATCGCTTCAGTCACGTGAATCATTGTGTTGTGGCGGCGGTTACATATCTTACACCTGTTTTTACAATGGTTTGCAAAATGTCCTGACTTAAAACAATTATAACAGATCTTGTAAGATGGTAATAATTTCAACCTAGCCTCATTACTGAGCGCCAGAAACTGTGACATTTACCTAAATGTGATCGCCGTTACATTTATAACAACCCTGAGTTGTTTATTTGAGTTTATATTATGAATATTCGATTGTTGCACCGAAACCATGGATTTTAATTTAGGACTCGGCCTATGCGGTGCAAAGTGAACATTACGCGACGTCTCTAAGGTTTCGAGTAAATCAGCTCGGCTACGCATAAACCGAAGGAATAAATTAAATGTAACTGATTCATCCTTTTTAAATGACCTTTAATCTCCCACTCACGGTAGGTTTTCTGATCCAATTTATGTGTAACTATATAAATTAGAAGCGTGTCCCAATGCTGAACTGGTTCGCCTAACGATTCTAATGCCCTCAGGTTTCTACTTAATAAATCGATTAAGCGCTTTAAAGTTACAGACGACTCCTAGTAATCGTTTCAAGGTTAAATAAGGCGGACACATGATTTGAACTAACAATCGTTTGTTGTTAAACCTCTCATAAGACATTCCATGCTACTGTATAGTTACAGAAAAAATCAAATGATTGAATTACCACAGCAGCAGACCCTTCGAGAGATGCGCGTAAATAATGAAATTTGTTAATTTCATCGATTTCATCATTAGAGTGAATAAGGCTAAAGAAGGTATCATGGAACTCAACCAGTTCTCATATGATCCACTAAATTTTGGCAACTGTATGGTAGGTAACTTAACAAACTTATGATTACTGACTCGAGAACTCTTGTCACTACCTGCCGATTCGGAGTTAGCATTATGGTGATCGCTCAGTAAAATTGAGCTTTAGCTAGCGCCTGTAATACTGAGTTTCAAAGCATGAACGCTCAGTTAGTTGTAAGTCGGGCTTGTCGACAATACATTCTAAGCGTAACTGCACCTCATCATATTGGTTATACAATGTGTCCAGCACCCGCAATTTACCAGTTCCGTCGCGTCATGATTTTGTAAAGGTGTAGTAAGCGAATCCAGTAACCAATGAAAGCAGTTAAGCGGCCTTTAAAACTACCTCGTTTTTGATCAACTCCTTTTCTGGTCATTCTGGAAGACGAGTATTCGACCTGGAATGTATATAATTACAAATATTCAAAAACAATCTCCGACTATCTAATGCAAACTAACTACTAAGCTCTGAAAAACTACTTAACTATATTATACAGTATGTAGGTACTAACTCGGCAAATAATAATTTAATAATATTATAGTGACACGTAACTTTACAATATTTCTCGACGTTCAAATAATAGTAAATAATTTTATGATTTAAGCTACTTACCCACCTAATTCAATTATTATATACCACGAAATCAAAAAAATACCAACAATCGTCCTATGCTACAATTACGCTATTACTTTAGTATAATTTTATTACTATAAAACACTCTAAACAACAAAATAAATAATAATTAAAGCCTAAAACATTAACTTGTTGTAGGTAATAATAATTAATGCTACTATACGATTTCTACTGCAATTATACTAAATAATGTAAATAAGCAAAAATAATGTAGATTAATTTCTAACAGTATCCTTACAATACAACTTCTTACTTACTGCCAAATTATCAAAATTGCAAATGTTAACCACAACGCAGTAGGTAATTAATAATCGATAGGAACAATAAATTCACTAACCTTATAAGTCCGGTGATTTACATCAAATACTATTAGATTACCTTAATAGAGTGTTGGGTGACGATGAATCTTAAATTTTATCTTAAACACCACGTAATTACTGCAAATTGACCACATTCTTGATGGCGGCGACGTAACTCCAAACTTGATTCCAACGAAACTCCACTGAATTTACCTTATTATACGAGTATAATATAAATTCTGGTGCTTATTATTTTATATCCGGCTCGAAGGACCATGTTCGGGAGTTTACGGGAATTTTAAATAATGCAACTTGAATGTGGTCTTGGACGATTGTATTGATCTTACAACAGTTGAGAGGGTAAAAATATATTACAACGACAAAGACCCTGTTTGAAATTAACATTAAGTACGGACGTAATTACTACAAGTACGTTGTTTAACTGCTGAGAAAGAATGCAGGCGCTTCAACAATACCAGCTATGTCCCTTGAATTTGTTCTGTATAATGCAATAAGCATATCCAAATCCACGCCACCCATATTGAGTTGTACTTTATCATTCGTGGACATGGTACTGGTACTTTCTTTTTCTCAGTATTTTGTTATACCGTGGTACAGTTTGAGATGATGAGTCTACGTATGTGCTTGCAACAGTGATGCATTTGTTATCGTACCACTTGGTAACAACAATCTTATTTTTGTTACAACAACCTGAGCATGTGAACCTTCCCTTTCTTTTTTAAGTTTTATCAGTAGGAAGTTTCTCCTGTGTCTACAGTGTCGGTTGAATCTAATAGTTCCCAAAGAAAAATACCGTATTCATTTCTTAGTCGGTGTATCAATTCAATTGAGGTAGAAGTTGTCAGCACAAGATTTTACAAGCAGGCTGGCAAACGGATGTGGCTAGAGCTATGACGACTTTTGCACCTAATCCCATGCTTTCTTCTTCTTCGGTAAACGAAGTGAACCGAATGTATCTTCCTCCATATACCAAAAGTCATATACAACGCCCGAAACACCAGCGCGAACAAAAATTTTAAAGCCCCATTTAGGTTTATTTTGTATATATTGCTTTCTGCTTCCTGCTCTAGTACCTTTGTAGACACCATCATCTCGTCATGCTAAAGTGCGTTCTTCTTCTATTTTTTAGGCACCCTTCGAACCTTTTGCAAAAGTGGTCTGATTTGTAGTACCTGTTCCACCCATCACGCAAGTTATCGTTAAAATGTAGATATCTTCTGAGTAGTTGAAATTTTTTTAGTTTATGACATCTGCTACTTTTTTCGTAGCGAAACTTTTGAGACCAGAAATCTGTGTATGCTGGCATTTTAACGATACCTAGTAATATATTAATGGCTATAAAGTCTTGTACATCCCGTTCCGTGATATTAATACTAACGCCCTTGGTCTGTGTACTGTAAAGATTACTTGTGCTACTATTATTTCTACTATTTCGTCAGTAAAGAAGCGTTTAAAATATTCAATCGGGCTCTTGTCTTTGAGGAAATTCCAAAGAATCTTCAACTTCAGCCGACCCAGTGAATTTCTGACAACGCCAATTGACCTCTAACCTTTTGGTTTTAGTACTTTCTTTTGTGACAACAGTAGGTTTTCGAGATATAGTAGCCACTGCGGGTGAAGGTGCACAGTATGATGATGTGAAATTAGCGGTGGATGGTACAGGTGTTGACTTAGTGGATGAAGATGGTACCGTATTTGTGGAATGGCATAGCCCCTGACTTTGGTGAACTAATTTCAGCAGCTTGTAACAGCAAAATTGATGATGATTGCCTTGGTGACAAAATTGATGGCGAAGCGAAGTATCACTTGCAGGCGATGAGTATAGTTGCAAAGCTGGAGCATTGTGTGTTATTTCATCTATCTCTTCATTGCTATCCGATAATAGGTTTAGATTCAACAAGACGACGGCAAAGATGGAGTGGAGAGCTACTGTCTGAAAGAGTTGCAGGGATATACTTATCTAACTCATCAGCTGAATCATCACTGCTACTACGTCTGATCTAGCTCCAAATTTTGGAACTAGGGCGAGAATTCTGCGGGCTCTATTTTGTTGTTGAAGCTTTGTTGTAAAATCTGGAAACAAACATTTATTATCGTACAGCTTATCTTAAATAAGTATGAGCATTATAATTATAAAAATGTATATCTATCTACTACAGTTACTGTACAAGTGTTACACAAACTCGTTTTTTAAATTTATTTAAATGTGTTAATTAGGAATATAAAAATCAACAATTATCTTTTTTTTTTTGCATAGACATTGCATATCAATTTTTAAATATACACATTCACTGATAAACTGGCAGTGTATCTTCATAGATACACGTCAAAATAGCACTAGTTTTTGCAGTAGCTGCAGTGTATACTCAGATACGAGTACATATGGACAAACTGAGTTGTAAAATCGAATATATATATCATAGTTCATAGACTAACTTCTTACAAGAAAATCTATGTCAAAATTTGTTTAGTTAACCTACAATATTTTTAAAGAGCAGTGTATCCACTGATGCACTCCTGCCGTTAAGGGTTAAGGTAAACTTATGAAGTCGGTCAACCTGAATTGGAGTCAACTCAATCAACTCTTTTTGTCCTAAAACTTGCTGCGGCCTGGCTCCAGTAGTGGATGTATGTAGGCTGCAACTTTTTTACTTTACTATCCACTGCTGATCATAGGCTTCACCCATTGTTTGTCAAATAGGCCGGATATTTGAAGTAGTAGCCACGCTTGGCAAGTGGGTTGGCAGCAGCAGCTTTTATTACTATGCACTGTTATCAGGAAGATGCTGCCACCCATCTCCTGTTTCAGTTTCCTCTGTCGCCTCTTACGACACCCACGAGACGAAATGGGTATTGATTTCTATTTCGCCGCCTCTACATTGCTAATATATTTCTACTCCCGTTCATCATTTCGATTCCCACCATAGATTACGAAATAAGTTGGATATTAGCCGTTGTTGCCTTCGCTTGGCAGGCGGGTTGCCAACTGCATCTTTTATTATTTTGAGCTGTAAGCAGTGAGATGCTGCTTCTATCTTCTATATTTCTATCTGTTCATGAATATAGTCTTCCCACACGTTCATCGTGAATAGAACTACATTTATGAAATTTTAACTTTAATTGGAGTAGTATTAATGATATTTGTAAATTAAAGCCAACCGAGCGAAGCCGCGGGTAAAAGCTTTATTTATATATTTGAACTTAAGTTTAAAATTTGGTTACTCTTGAAAAATAACCCTGTATAAACCGTGTACTTTTGGAACTTTGTAGCTTGATTTATGCTTCAGTGTGTTTCGCTTGTGGCATCTGATCTTAGTAATCGAAGTTGCATCGCCAATCTCTTTTGTTGGAAATCGGTTGCGAATATCCATGGGCTGCAGTAGCTACTATAAATTGTATTTACCAGAATAATGTCAGGGCCTCCGGGTATATATGCATCTCTTATATCATCATCATTATCTTCACGAATCCGCTGCCTCTTCATATTCCGCTATCAAGGAGTACCTCAAACACACCTTGAGCCACCTGCATACGTCGACTTTATGCATGTCTTGCCAGGTCTTCACTCTGTCTAGTGGAGACGTCTTACTTTTCGTTTACCTGTACAAGGCTGGCACCATCTTAGGCGGTATAATTACAGGATGTAAGCATACTAACTTAGTCCTCAGAGGTGACAACGCATCAGTAGCCATCTTTGCTTGAAGTTGGCTGCAGGTATCCATGGACTGCATGTATCCATGTATTAACCTAAACAGTAGGACTATTTTATTTGTCAATTAAACTTAAAAAGTAGCGACAATACTAAGTATTACTAAAGTACTGATTTGTCGCGTTGTTTTATCTACAGTTATGAAATCATTAAAATTGAAAAATATTACTTTTCCTCATGATACTGAGGTAAAACGAAAATTTTGATGAAGTCTCATCGCTAGTTTTCAAGATGAGTTACAATAAATACTACCGAAGTTGACATTATCAGCTTGTTTACTATTCAGCAACGTTCAATTTTCATGGATATATTTTATTATTATTGGGTTTTTATTATTAAAAACAAAAGATACTTTTAAATCAAGTAGAAGCCTTGTTGATTATATTTTTATCAAGTCATAATAAACAAACCTTTCTTTGAATATCAAGGTTAATAGCTTGATTTACGTCGCGTACATGTGAAAATAAATGCATGCTTATTTTTTATAGAATAAGGGTGACAAACGAGCACACAGTCCATTTGATGGTATGTGGTTGTTGTACTCATAGACATCCACATCTCTCCTCGTTTGCGAATCAAAATGCAGATGCGTTGTCAGCCGTGAGATGGAAAGCTTCTTTTCCAGTTAAAGGATAACCGGTTCTCTACACTCACCATACGAAACACAACAGTATTGGCTGCTATTTTACGCTGCGCTGATACGCTGTGAGAGTGTGGTCCTTCCCTGGTCGAGCCGACCCATTCGTGCTACAACTATATTATTAATATAGCTGCAGCATGGCTCTACCACGTATATAATTACTATGCTGTAAATCCTTTCATTCATTACAGCCTATAAAAGTCTACAGCTAAACATAGTTGCCACGCTTAGCAGGCAGATTGGAAACCGCAGTTTTTTATTATTTTGAGCTACCTAGAAGATGCTGCTGCCCGTCTCGTTTTAGTTTCCTTCTGTCGCCTCTTATGAAACCCACGGTACGATATAGGGTAGTGATATTCTTATACTGTCACCAAGCTATATTTTGTTAATAATGTAAAAATAATGTTGAAAATAAGGTTTGATTTATTCATTATATTTAAAACAATAAAGGTTTGCGATGCGATATTTTACTTTTTAATCAATAAACCTTGTTAAATATAAAATAAACTTATGTTATAAAACTAGCTGTTTCTGCGATTTCATCCGGTGGAATTTATTACGATTGATTTCATGGCTTTTAATTTTTTGAGCGGAGCCCAAATTATTATTTTTAAATAAAAGTAGCCTAAGTTACTCCTTCTAACATTAGCAATGTGCCAGGAAAGTCCCGTCAAAAGTAGTCCAGCCATTTCGAGATTAGCCGGAACAAACAGACATATAGACAGACAAAACTTCGAAAATTGTTTTTACGGTACTTATAGTACCGTATAATATATACTTTGTATGTGTATGTGTGTATGTAATTTTGAATATGATAAAGTTTATGAAAGTCACCAGCCAGTAAAACCACCATTCCTCCCATTACATCGGTATTGCTGCGCAAATCCTGGAGCGTTCGATTAAGTGCTTCTACAGCTTTTTATGCGACATTGTACTTTCGTCCCACACTAAAAGTTTGCATTGTCGTAGCATTATACCTCGTGCACTAGTTTTGCTAGTTGCAGATCGGCGATTCTTCCTGGGCTAGATTTAGAGGAGTTTTAAACAGAATGTGCAGTGCGGCCCCGCTTAGCAGCGTGGCGGCTATACCGGAGGAAGCTATGGCCACAGCAATGTTTTTATCTTCCGTACTTGCGCTAATAATAAATTTAACAAAAATGTCTTCCCAGTTCCTCCAGTGGCATCTAAAAGAAAAGTGCGCCATTTCCAGATTCAATTTGTCCTAATACTTTGTCAAAAACTCGTTTTTGTTCGCGAAGCAAGGTACAAATTGCTACTTGCTGCTGCAAAGCTGGTATATCGTAGTTTGTTTCACGTATAATTTCATCACTTAGTTCATTTTGGCTGTTCGCTGAGGGCTTATCATTCTAAAGTCGCTTAATTTTGCCTACCATTGCCATTACTTTATCTTCAATTTTCCAAGTGCTTCATTATAAATGTGTTCATTGTATGTAATGTTGGCGTGTGTTCATAACTTTCTCAAAATATCTTCCGCCATGTACTATTTATATTTGTCCCACAATTTATGTGCATTAGATAGCCCAAGATGATATATGAGAGTTGCATAAAGATCCCTAATTTTGGCTGGTGACTGGCACTGCACAGTTTCCTCCATGTTTTTATCCCAGTGAATATCGTTTTCTAAAAGATGCAGAGCTTCACATGCTTCTCTATAAGTTGCGCATTCCTGACCGTTGACAGTTTTAAGGTCTTTATATCCTGTAGGACCCCGAACATGCAGCAGCAATCGTAAACAGAAACATTCAAAATAAGTTACATGGACGGTATACACACGACCAAGGGCATCTGATGACTTTACACCAACAATTGCAACAGGTGCGCCTTGAATACGGCGTTTCCACCCTTCCTAGATGTGTTCCAGTATAATAGCGGGGACTTCAGAATATAACAACGTTTTGCAAGGGGTCGGTTTGAAGTTGAAAGAAGGCTGTTAGTGTAGTTTTGGCGGTGATGGAATTCTTTCTTGAAATTTCTTTCGGTGAAATATACACGCTCTCCATTTTCTAAGTGCACAGCAAGGTGAGTAACTGTTGTGCCTATCGTAAACGGAAGCCAAAGTGACGCCACGCTGCCTCGTTACTGCTGACATAACGCCCTGCTTGAAAGGTCTCTACTCCATTAACGGGATTTGCCTCACCTTCACTCCTGAGTTTAAATATTGCTTGGTCGCTTCCTTTATTTATGTACTTACAGATATACTTGATTGCGCGGACAGAGCTACATGCTTCTACATTAATGTGGGCATTAAACATTTTACATAGAATGGGCGAATACGGGACAATCCAGCTGTTATCTAAGGTTTCGAACGCTCCAGAGCGATTTGATTGTAACTTTCCTGCCACCATCTTCGGGAGCTCTGCGTCTGTATAAAGGGTAGCCATTGTCATTTTGCACTGTTTCTTTTAATAGCTGTTCAGTTTCTTTGTACATTTTCCTTCTTTCATACATGGCGATATTGAATTTCGTGCTCCACATGGACCGTGAATCATATTTCGGACGATGGTATCATACAATTTTTATTGCTCAGGATCCGGAATCTCGGCGCTTATTATGTCGTCTATTTGGGTCGCAACTTATCTTTAAGCCATATTAGAATGTGGGCATGGTAATCTCTTTTTGCCATTCAATTGAATACATGAAGCAGTGCACCTTCCGAAAATTTTCCTTTGTTAATTACATTAATTTTTTGTACTTTTAATCTAAATACTCTAGCAACTAAATCGTGTCTGTCAGTACTTTGGCCCGGCATTAACTCCTCGGTTATTTCTTTCCATGTGGGATTGCAAGTAAAAGTAACAAAAGATCAGGTCTTCCAAGTTCGTACATATGAATGCGTCTTGTGTACTCATGTAGGTAGTGGGACTGTTAACGAATGATGAGGGCAGAATTACCATTTTACCTAAATCTCCGGGGTTTACATTGGCGTCGCTAGAAACTGCATCTTGTAAATGTATATAATTCTCAACTCGTAGCTTTTTGATTTAAAGATATATAACGGAGACGTTCACTTTCTACCTTCACATACATGTCAAACAAAAATTGATGAAATGATTGTCTACACGGGCTAAGAGGTTAAAATCATTTTCTCGCAACATCATATGATACGCATAAAAATCCATACATGATACTTTTTCTGGAGTAGGCCTTTGTGACCAAGTTAATGAGTGGAATTTGAAAATGATAACCTCTTGTCCCTTGCAATAAATCAATGGGTATTGCAGAGCGTCATAAAACTTGTGTGTATCGGCTACCCGTTGCAACGTATCATCACGTGCTCGCAAGACAATGTCTCGTGAAGAAAATTGATCACCACTAATTACGGCTGCTATTTCGTTTATCAAAGGTGCATTGTAGCGCCTTTCATGCTCTCCTCGGGGTCCGATCTGCGTGAATGACGACTTTATAATCCTCTTCAGGTAGGTTTTCTAAAGCAGTTTTAAATTTTGACTAAAATGTTACGTTCATGCAAGAATCTTTGAATTTTGAACACTGTGTCTCTCTCAACTCCTGGATAAATTGGCAGCGACGGTCTACCTCAATTTCTTCGTCACCCATAAAATATACTTGTAAAATTTATGCTGTTCGTTTTCAGCTGGAAAAGTGAACCTATTCTATGATAAATTTGCCCTTGCACCGTAAATTTAGGCGAAAATCCCGGCATTATTATTTCCCGGTCAACCTCAAAGGACGTCATTTGAAAGCATGAGTTATATTTCCGGATCCTGTTTAAAAGCGCCGTGACTCATTAGCATCATATAAAAGAGAGTTTTCAAAGGTTCTTCTGGTTCCCAAGTAACGGAAGAGACACTTTGCCATTGGAACAGCACATGCCTGCGGTCTCATCTTTCCATTTTAAAGCGCTGCAAAATCAACACGCCTTGTCCATCAGTCCGAAAACAACTAACCTGTGATTTTTATAATCAATCAACGGATCATAATTGAATGCTGCGTCATTAAAAACCGACCAATTGTTTCTTTGAAAATTTTGTCGACGTTCAGCTTGAGCTGTGCATTTGCATCTTCGCGCCTGTGTCTGTTCTGGTGTTTCAGATGCCTTAGTAGATTGACGTTCAGCTTGCTCAATGAGTCTGTGTTGAGTTTCATTAGGTTTTTCCGCGGTTAAAGGCAGCCTGACGTTTCTCTTGTTCGAATAGCCTTTGCTGACTTTGAGCAGGTGTTTCAGTAGCTCTTAAAGTAGCTTGACGCTCTGCCTGTTCAAGACGCCTTTGCTGACTTTGAGCAGGTGTTTCAGTAGCTCTTAAAGTAGCTTGACGCTCTGCCTGTTCAAGACGCCTCGCTGACTTTGAGAAGGTGTTTCAGAAGCTTTGAAAGTAGCTTGACGCTCTGCCTGTTCAAGACGCCTTTCCTGACTTTGAGAAGGTGTTTCGGAAGCTCTTAAAGCAGCCTGACGCTCTGTCTGTTCAAGACGCCTTTGCTGACGTTGAGAAGGTGTCTCAGATGCTCTAAAAGCAGCCTGACGCTCTGCTTGTTCTTGCCTTCTCAGTTCAGCATCATCTAAAGATTCTAACGATCGAGCTAATATTTTCGCTTGTCTTGTGAAGATACTCTTGAAAGGCTGGACTTACGTTTGCGAGGCATTATGAAGTAAGAAAACCTATTTTAAAAAGCATTAAAATACTGTACCTAAAAAGGAATTAAATTTCCTTTTAAATATTTTTTAAAGCAAACTAAAATATCTAAAAGGAATAAATATTCCTTTTAAATATTTTTAAAATCAAAACAACAAAACCAATTCAAGACACAACACGAATCCGAAAACGATAGCCAAAAAAATCGAATCAACTTAAACCAAATCACAAAACAAATCAAAAAACCGAAATCGAAAGCAGTAGTCATATAGGGTAGTGTAGTATAGGTACCGTATACACTATCTATACTATTAATATTCCTTTGAAATATTATTAAACAACCTAAAGAACGAAAACCAATTCACGATTCTAAATAAACAAAATCCAAAATCAAAGCCAGAGTCTAAATAAAGTTATAGGAATACCAACCAAATCAACAAAACTGATCCAAGAAAATACACAAATCCGAAAATGAAAGCCAATATAAATCCATTCAACCTTAACCAAATCACAAAGCAAATAACAAACAACTGAAATCGAAAGCAGGTAGTCGAATAAGCTACGAAATAGAAACAATTTAAGCGTTAGGGCCCATGTATGCACTATAAATTGACGCGCGGCTCAACGGCGGAAGTTAGTACATGTCAGAAACATTGAAGTTACCGCGTTTTAAAAACCTAGTAACGACATCTAGCGGAATCAATTTAAACTATGTATACGTTAGTTAATAAGAACTCTCAAAAATATTTTCTTATAATTTTGCACAATTTTTCTTATTGTAATACTGATTCATTCATAACCACATATAAGAACTGTATTCATTTCCGTTCAATAAATATTACTAAGGCTTATTAATAAGGCTTACTAAGAACTGTTTCTACCATTGTTAAGTAATAGTTAGGGTGAAAGCGTGACAGGTGGTGATAGTATTTCTGATCCATACTATAATCACGGTGGCGCCACCTAGCTGAATTTAATTTTGCAACAGTCACCTACAGCCACCGAACTATCCCTATACAAATAATCATGCCATGCCGACGCTCTGTTGCGACGTGAAAGAAGGACAAACAAACAAACAAACACACTTTCGCATTTATAATATTAGTATGGATATCTTCAAAAGAAAGTTATAAATATTCCGTTTCGGGTTAGTATGTAACGTTGAGTTCGTTGCTCATACAGCCTAAGACAAAGGAAAAACACATTAGGTATATACATCTCGTCGAATTATTTGGTATTGCACTTTGATTTGGAGAGTGTGTTTACACACATCACATTTTTCATAAAATATTCTTTTAGAATATTTGAATTTATTTTTCTGTTCAATCGCCACGTTTTCACGAAAAATTTAATTAAATTCCAATGTTAGTGGCGTATATTGAGTAATATTAAATATAAAAAGTTGATCTCGTGTATCTCCAATAAATATTTATTGCCTAATTTTTGAGGTTCGTGAAACCAATTTTTAATCAAATATGACTGAAGTATTTTACCTGAATTACCATCATTACAACCACTGCTGAATATAGGCTGCCCTAAAGACTGTTACAGCTGTTACAATGGTTTATATGTTTAAACTCCTTTCTTCACTTTCCACTATCGCACAACCAGTCACCCTTTGTCATCCATATTCCACGCATTCGAATAAAACGGTTTGCATCTTCTATCATAATGCTTAAAGCAAATAATTGGTATCGCCCGATTAAAATCTGGGTGTGTTCAAGGTAAGAGTGATGAGGCTTTTGTTACGCTTAGTCAGTGTGGTTGGTTATGATAATAATAAAATTGATACTGTAACTATAAAAACACATAATTCGTATTCCTAACCCACCAACTGACTTATGTAGACGATGTCACAATAGTTCAGTAACAATTCAACATATTACCGGAGCATGTAAATCTATAGTTCAAACAGACTACAAACATAGACATGACCGAGTTGTTGCAATTATCCACCAAAACTTAGCTCACAAACATTCATTCATTTTAAAAAATCGCTTATTAGAAATATAATCCCAGCACTATTTTAGAAAGTAATTCTGTTAAATTATATTGGGACAGTGAACAATTATAACAGACAAGACTATACAATACAATAGACCGGATATAACAATAATAGACAAAATTAAAAATCTGTTTTTATAATAGACATATACATAGTTTTATAATAGACATAGCAGTTTGCAACACGCACAACCTCATTACTACACATTCTGAGAAAATGACAAAGTATGTAGACCTGGTAATCGAAATAAAAAGACAATGGCAAGTAAACTCCGTACAAATCGTTCCCATCATCATATCCACAACTGGTGTAGTTCCAAAGACCCTTCAAACCAGCCTCAATATACTTCAAATGCCCAACCACTATTGCAGTTATACAAAAGCAGTCCTACTTAACACCTGTCGTCTTACACGATAATTCCTCAACTCTGTCATCATCGTCATCATCTTTGTAGGTCTTTTCTTCTTCTTTGCGGGCACACTTGGTCAAGGTCTGTGTCCGTTTTTTTTCTACCTTTAATACAGAGGAGCAAAAAGAAACCATGAATAATAATAATAATAATAATACACTATTAAGTTTGTTATAAAATTATGGTGCTAAGTGTTTGTAATTCTTTTAGCAGAAACACTTTTAGTTGCTATGATAGGGCGTCTATCTATTCTTTCCTATTTATTGGTAAATTTGGAATATTCTTATCGGTGATATCTTCTAAGACATTTATAAATAAATAGTTTAACTGATAGGACTTTGGTTTTCTCGTAAATCGATATAGTCGGGTATCTAAAAGGTAAATACAATGCAACTTTTAAAACTGCTCTGTGCACGTTCTAAGTCCAGGAGGAACGTCTTAGCTGATTCTCGTAATTATACTCTCACAAGCTTTGTAGGCCTGTATATTTAAATTAAATGAAATTCTACGTAAGTCCTTAAATATAAAAATTAACTTTCTTACTCTGGTCGCCTGTATACTTATATGTTCCTTTCAATTTAGCCTTTGGTCAATGAGAACGCCTAGGTATTTCGTTGCCGTTACTCGAGTTAAATGATCACAAGAACAATCATGAGAAGCTTTCTTTTTTATGGAAGAGAAGGACAAACAAACATAAATATGACTCACCTGATGGTAAGTGATCACCGTCACCCATAAACATTTGCAACACTAGTGCCCAAATACTCAAACGCTACTCAATTTTAAGATGCCGTTAAGTCTCGTGCTGTCTCTATAAATTTAAGTCAAAGTGACTGTGACAACACGAGACTTAACGACATCTTAAATTGAGTATCTTTTGAGTGGCATTATAGGGCATTAAAAACGTAGGCAGGTCTTTTCTTGAAGGTCCTTAAGTCGTATCGGCCCGGAAAAATCGCTGGCAATTTTTTTTTGTAAAATTTTTCCTAAAACCCTTCCCTAATATATGATTTATCTTAATATATTTGTTGAATTGTGAAACATTCTCACACATTAACAAGTACCAAAGAAACCGACGTATTTCCATAACAAAAAGATATCGTCTTCTTACGTAATAAAGCTGATTTTATGTGGACTCACAAAGCATTACAGATGTAATTTACGTAATGCGCAGTAAGATGGAACAAGATTTATATTTACTTGGATCAATTTCAAAGATTGTTTGGAAACTGGAAACGTAGATTTTTTTACTTTTTTCAATTTTATTTGCTTTATATAAATATTTCGAGGGCATGTGAAGTCACACCATTGGAACGCATTGGTCAAACGCGGCGACATATTCCTTGTTCTGAAGTTCTCTTAGTAACGAGAGGACGCCTCTGCTCAGCGGTGGGATACATTTAGGGTTTTTCTTTTTTACATTTTTCTTTTTTATCATTGATTCTTCTGAGTTTTATCTGTTTGCTTCACATAGACTTTGTTCACAGCTGGACATTTGTATTTCCCGCTCAATTTGACCAAATTAGAGCACAATACACCTACGCCGTACATTCAATTTATATAAGTGAGGGTACATTTCTGTGGCAGAATAATTTGGCTTTACCTTTTCAACTACTAGCCGTTATTCAAATTCCAAGTTAGTCAGTTATTGAATTAAACTACTTTTACGGATTATATCGCGTTTAATTAACTTATTTTATTAATTCCTGACGTTTCGGGTGCTTTACAACCCATGGTCACGGGGACTGAGGTGATTGACGTCCCAATGTCAAAGTTAATCTGGAGTACCTTCAGCTTTTTAATTATTAATTTTGGTCCGATCTACGCAGAATGAACTGTGTCTTGAAGTCTTGCAGTGGTGTTTGGGTTTAGTTTTAATTTTTAATTACAGGATCCCAAGCAGGTGGTAGTACCAGCCTCCTCTCTATTGAAATTAGGATGTTTTTAATTTTAGCCTCACGTATCATCCTTGGCAGGAATCGATGTTCTTTCGCGAGAATCTGTGGTTTATCAAATCTAATGTAATGGCGGGGGCCGTCTAGGATATGATCACAAATATAATATAATATGAAACGTCGGAATTAATAAAATAAGTTAATTAAACGCGATATAATCCAAAAGTAGTTTAATTAATGTGTAGTGTTCGCGTAAATATAAGAAATCATAGTCAGTTATTTTCAAAAAAAACATCAATAATCTTCAGCTTGTAGCTGAAAACAAATTATTTTTTGTAATATATTTCACTTCAGTCTTTATCCATGCGGTTGACTTTTGAATTTTCGTAAAGAAAAAACAAGTGTTAAAATTAAAAATTTTGTACCAACCGACTTCAATATAAATAAAACATCATCAACGTAGTCGAAGTCAATTAAATACGCATTATTAAGGATAACTCAAAAACTACTGAATAGTCTAATTTATATGGGACCACATGAGAAGCACCAGCTTCAACACATAAAAAATACAGTCGAATTGAGAACCTCCTCCTTTTTTGAAGTCGGTTAAAACAAGTGAAGGTTAATTAGTCAAACTATTGAAATTAAAATTAAATAATCTATTTTAATAGGACAGATGATTAGGTGCTTCAGTGTAATATATTAAATTCAAATCTTAGCATTCCACCACAGAATAGATTCATTCATCGTTCGGCTAGTAAAGAAAGTGGTTGTGTACAACTTTGCCCTGTGCTATTATTCATAATTTTACTAATATCAGTTTAATTAGTAGTGCAACACAGTTGTTTTTGCGTGCAATTAAGGGCATCAAATTATTAATACTCCTCAAACCAGTGTTTCTACCTCTCGCCGCTGCTCCTGGTCGTATCTGGGCACCTCACCCCGCGAGATAACAACAGTTGCTATTTTCGTCTTTGTCTTCTGCAATCTGAGAAACAATATTGGTCGTGTCTGCGTTTGTTATATACAATGGCACCCAGCGCACGCCGCCTAACATATTCTCATCGAATCCTGACATATCGGTGTTCGGTAGACAATAATCTTTGGTAAATATACGCAAACAACAACCGAATGCGAAATTGAGAAGATGCGTTCGCGTGTTTCGAGCGTAGGTTCGAGCAACAGATGAAATTATGGAATGATAAAATTTTTAACAGTATTTCTGAAGCTATTAACTCGGCATTAACCAATCAGCTGTCAAATATTACCTCAAACTTATTTCAGATTAATAGTTGTTTACAACAATTGACAGACGATAACGACATAATGAAGAAATCGCTATCTGAAACAAATACACGTCTCACAGAAATGGAGAAGTCTTTTAGCTGTTCCTCTCAGAGACAGGACCTATTTGATAGCCGGTTACAAGCACTAGAAGTTTGTAGTTCTCAAAACACTGAATTATCCACTCAGATACAAAATCTCGAATTAAAAATTCAGTACATGGAACAACAGGCCAGACGGAATAATCTAGAGATATCTGGCATCCTGAAAAGTCAAATGAAGACCTGTCCCTTTATTTGAGTAATATTACTAATTTTCTGGGAGTTGAGCTGTCTTCTACTGACGTTATCCATATTACTAGGACTCGCCCATTTAATGCGGTTTCTGGACGTCCAAAAGCTATTGTCGTAAAGCTGAGTTCTCAATTATTGGGACACCATTCTGTCTGCTGTTCGTACCAAGAAAGGACTGAGGTTGTGTGATATAGGTTTTCCTGGTAATGAAGAAGATTTACTTAAATGAACATCTCACACCAGCCAACAAGTTATTATATAAGTACAAGGGAAAAGCAAAGTCGCTCAATACAAATTTGTATGGATACGTGATGGCAAGATTTTTGTTAGGAAGAACGATATTAGTCCGTCCTTATGTATAAAAAACTCTGTAGATCTTCAAAAAGTAATTTGACTATTTTATAGTTTATTCTTCATTAAACTTGCTCATCTAATGTGTTTTCGTAGTTATTATATGATTTATCAATGCTTGTTATTACTTATAATGTTATTTACCACATCCTACGGTAAGGAATATTGTTATTATTGTTATAATATTTTTATTATTATCTTATTCCATTTGTTTTTATCTAAATTCGCATATTATATTTTTTTATTGTTGTTATTTATATATTCTATAATAGTATTCTATTCTACCTATTTCCCACTAACTTTTAAATATTTTTCTGTAAATCGTTACTATTTCGAACCAGTATTAAACTTGGAACATACTCCTACAATTAACTTTGAGAATATAAACATTTATACTTTTTTTTACTTAACCTTTAATTATTTTTCATACGTCCTTAATACTTATAAAATCAAATTAAGTTTTGGTTTTTTAAGACATATAAAATACCAATTAATTACTGTTGTTAATTATTATTTGACATTGGGGGCCCGAGTATATGGGAAGTTAATGAAAAAACTTTATAAGTTCATATTTATTCCTTAACTATGAATATTACTAAGTTAAATATTTTTTACCAAAACGTTCGTGGCCTCCGTACGAAATGCTTAGATTTGTATAATAATATTTTATCGTGTGATTATAATTTAATACTGTTGTCTGAAACTTGGCTGCAGAGTGATATTTTTGATAGCGAAGTTTGTGATGGTAGGTTCGATATTTTTCGCTGTGACCGAGACTTAGCAACAACGGAAAAAAGGACGGGTGGCGGTGTAATGATCTGTACTGAAAGAAATGCAGCCACGCGTCGTAATGATTGGGATTGTAAAGGATTTGAATCATTATGTGTGAGTCTATCGGCACGTTTTCTCAATTCAAATTGTAACTTGAATATTATTTTAGTTTATATACCACCAAATGATAACATATTACCTGATTGTATTTATGAATTCCGAAACAACTTTGAACGCTTTTACCTACTGGCACCCTCTGACCATTATCTTATAGTTGGCGATTTTAACGTACCTTGTTTAAAATGGAGCTCCTCAGGATGGTCGACAATACATTCTGGCCGAGCTGATATTCAAAAAGCTGCTAGTGTTTTGGCCGAGGATTTATGTTTTTTTGGCATGAATCAATATAATTTGCTCCCCAACCGTTGTAACAATATACTGGATCTATGTTTCTCAAACTTACACTTGGAAATCAACCATTCTGACCCTTTGTCTAAAGTCGACACCTTACACCCACCTTTTACCATTGATATACAAGACATTTTTGTAAAACCATTTAAAGAATATTTTCACTCAAAATACAATTTCCGAAAATGTAATTATGTTAACATAAATAACTTTTTAAAAAGAGTAGAGAGAGATTTTTTATGAAAAACTCCACGAATGTTTTACTTTATTTGTACCACTATCTTCCCAAATTAGTAATCGTTACCCGTGTTGGTACAGCCGCGCACTTATTAAAATAATTCGCGAAAAATTTAAGGCACACAAAAAATGGAAAAAATTTAACAACCCTCGAGATTATGAGGAGTTTAAGCTTCTCAGGGATAGACTACATAGAACAAAAAAAAAATGTTTTGATGATTTTATTCGTAATACTGAGAAAAATTTAAAGAATTCGCCAAAGTATTTCTGGAAATTTGTTAAGTCTAAAAGGAAGATCTAATTATCCTCGCAATTTTACCCTAAATAACGTTATTTACTCTGCCTTTAATGCCTTTTTTCAAAGTGTATTTACTGTTTCTCCTTTGACTGATTCTAGTTCACACTGTTGTAATACTGTCTTTTCGTCATAGAGTGATGATATCTCTCAAATTGACGTTTCAGGATTTTATACTAACATGTCTGATAAACTTGGACACCTATAAGGAGTTACGATGGAGTACCTCCAGTTTTTCTGTCAGCCTGCGCCGAGAGCCTTAGTTACCCAATTATGTTGCTCTTTAAGCTTTCCTCAGAGAATGTGTGTTTCCACACTTTGGTAAAAGGCATATATAATGGTTCATAAAAAGGTTCTAAAACAAAATTGATAATTACCGTCCAATTTCTATTCTCAGTACAATTGCAAAATATTTGAGAGACTTATTTTAATAAAATTTATGCTACAATAATTAGACACATCCTGAGTACGCAACATGGTTTTCTGAAAAGCGTTCTACTATTTCCAATCTTGCAAATTTCACTAATTACGTTCTTAATGAAATGGAAGGTGGAGTTCAAGTTGACGTGATCTACACGACTTTGAAAAGCCTTCGACCGTGTGGATCACGTCATACTTCTTCAGAAGCTGCAGTCTCTCGGCATTCATGGGGACTTACTGAGATAGATTAGATCTTATTTGACTAACCGCTCTCAGGCTGTGGTACTAGGTGGTTATAGGTCAGATTTCGTAACGGTTCCCTCTGGCGTTCCTCAAGGCCCCACCTTGGTCCTCTCTTTTACAACGCCTATATTTACGATATATGTCAATACACCAACAACATTTATGCTGATGATAAAAAAAAATATCTGCGTGTACGCACTATCAAGGACTGTGAACTAATTCAAAATTACTTAAATATATTATACCATTACTATGCCGCTAATAAAATCACGGTAAATGTTGGTAAGTGTCAGTGTATTTCATTTACGCGGAAAAATAATCCCATAGTTTTTTCATACAATTTCAATGGTGTTATAATCGAGAGGGCTACGGTGGTGCGCGATCTTGGTATATTTTGACTCCCGTATATCAATGAATGAGCATATTGATGCTATTTGCAGTAAAGCGTTTCGTAATTTGGGATTTGTAGCTAGAACTTGTCTTCCTTTCTAATTTTCAAAGCCTAAAGTAGTATATTTCGCGTATGTAAGATCTATATTAGAGTACGCCTCACAGATATGGTCACCATTTTATGCTAAATATGTTCATAAAATCGAAAGGATTCAAAATAAGTTCGTTTCATTTAAATTTTAAATTTAGACGTTCTGGCTCTTCATATCGAGACGATTGTAGATTTTACGGTCTGTTAATGCTTGAAAAAAAACGTATCTCTACTGGATGGGGCTTTTATTCGATATATTACACGGAGGAATTGACTGCCCTGACTTATTGGCTTACATTAAATTTAACGTCCCAATGAAACGTACCAGACATACCAGAAACTTTGTTTTACATCCCCACCTGACCAATTATGGGAAAACAATGTTCTAACGCGTTTAGTAGCAACTACGACAAAAATTTAGCGCAATTGATCCTTTTAATAATACTAAAAGTGGATTCAAAATAAAATTAACAAGTTTTTATTCTATCCAGCTGAAGGTAATTAGTAAATTGTAATTAAAATAGTACTCAAATTAATATTTGTGCCCTCGTTTAATACTGTTATTATGTATTTATATGTATATGTATGTATGTATGTATGTGTGTATGTATGTATTTATGTATATATGTGTTTGTATCTGTGTATGTATGTATGTATATATTAGTGTCTCTTTTTAATTTTTTATCTATTTTCTATAATAACAATAACACTAAAATATATTTGCATTTATATATTCATATGTGTGTGTTTGTAAGTGTAATTATGTATGTCTTTTGTACGTATATACATCTGTATTTGTATATATATGTACGTCACGAAGGTAATATTAATATTTCAATTAATTTGTTAATGCTTAGTATTAGTTCTACCGATTTTATTTTGTATTGTATTAGATTTACAGTGTTATGTTTGGTTATTCTACTTTTGGGGATAACTATAATTGGTTTTTCATGTTTAATAATTTAAGTAATATTGTTTAAGTATTAATAAGCTGTTGTTATCCTGAATAAATAAATAAAAAATAAAAAATAGTGCAAGTATTTTCACCGCAAGCTTTGAATATATTGTTAGCCTTTTCAACCGAATAAAAAATGAGCGGAAGAGAGAACGACATATTTTGGAAACGGCTGAACCAATTTAAGCGATTTTTTATTACATAGGATATAATTCAAGGACCCATATAAATTTAAAATAAAATCCATCCCCAAAGATGGCAAAACAGGAAATTGAGATCTTAATGCAACTGTTAAGACGACGTTCTAGTATTATTTTATTTAGAAAATAAAGCGATTAAAGTGAGTTGACCAATGACGCACCGGCAGTGTTTTTATTTTGCTATTACTTTGCGCCCGTTCAGGTTTCGACACTTTATCGGCGAAGGACAACCCGGAACGTCGTTTGTACCGAACTTGGCCCTTTCACATGTTATATTTTGTTAGGATTAAATTTACACGACTTTTAATCCCAACGATTTAGGCAATGAAATTAAAAATATTGTAATTTGATAGAGAAAGAGGCGATGTGTTCGCGTAGAGATGCAAAAAGTCGATGGATGCAGGTGGCTCAGGACCGTGCTTTGTGGCATTCCTTGGGGGAGGCCTATGTTCAGCAGTAGACTTGTGAATGACTGTAATGTTTGAGCGTATGAATTAACTACACGACCAGTTATTCAACATTTTTAGTAGCAAGCAGAATAAGTTTACTAGTATTAATAAAGCGTCTAGATATTTACTCTAGTAAAGTATTTAGGTCGTGAATACTACGTGCTGTGGCCGTAAATGATTCAATTGATGTTATCCAATATCCTCACGAGATTACAATAATTAAGTGAAACTTTATTTCAAAATAATACTTTATGTCGTTATTATAAGGTTGATATTACTACAAATTCTCGTTTTCCTGTCTTAAGACCGTAACATTATAGTGACTCAAAATCAATTCGTTTTGTAAATCATGTTATACATAACTTTATATAATGTCAATATATAGACCGCACTTTATCCACGTTGTACACTTCGTATTTAGACGTCGAATCGAATGATGCGATTTAATATGAGTCCGTCTGCTATTGATTACATAATATGTAATAATAACAAACACTGTTGTTCCTGTTAAGTGTTATCAGAATCAGTATTCAAAGGTACATAAATGACTTTACCTCAGAAAATTCGACCATAAAATAAAAACAAAAATTTAAATAAATTTTTATTTACAAATAGTTTAAGGTTTTTACCCATGGCCATCCGGGGAGGTAGTAGTCTCTCAGATCCCGCTTTACTGATGCACATGTTCAGTAGTTCAGATGTGAATAACATTTTTCACAAGACTACATTTAGTAAGCTACCTATTGTGAACACTAAAATCTTAATTATAATGAAAAAATTCGCTGTCATAAATGCCATGCCTATAAGTACATCTTTACGTCTCTAAAAGAATCACCAGGTTGTTTGTTAGGTACTTTATACAATGCAACAGCCTAACTCGGTATCCATTAATACGGTTAAGTTCAATTGGATGGGCATTTGCATTGAAATCAACGAAGCACATGGATTTAACTTATTATGTATTGAGGGCATTTAAATGTATATTATGTAAGCATGTGAGCTGTATGAAATTAACATATAATTAAAAAGAAACTTAAGTAATGGGAAATATTAGATAAATGGGCATGTTGTCAATAAAATTTATCTGTATAAATACTGGTGACCCATTGTTATAATACTCTCACTACAGTTTGTGTTGTATGAGATTTTATGTAATATATGATTGTTCTCTTCTGTGAGGTCTATATGTGAGGTGTAAGGTTGTGCTTTGTGCAAATTATAGTTACTGCGAAATATCTCTAATTTAATTAAAAATTTACAGTTTTTTAAGTCTAAACGCAGAATATATTTTGTGTCTCATGTATGTGAACGTAATTCTTGTGATAAATCATCATCAAGATTACAAAAGTCTATAAAAATCCACTGCTGCACATTGACAAGGGGATTACTTGCCAGGCGGGTTGGCAACTGTAGTTTTTATTTTCTACCTATTAGTTTTATATTACGGCTGCCCATCGCCTCTATTGGTGTGGGTACCGCCACCCATGGGAAGATATAATGTAGTGGATATTCTTACACCCACTTATCAGTACACGTAAACCTAATTTCAGTTAAGAAGATATTTACCCCTACTATTATTGTGCACTGTTTTTTTTTTTATAGTATAAGGTGACAAACGAGCACACAGTCCACCTGATGGTAAGTGGTTGCTGTGGCCCATAAACATCTACATCTATCTTCGACTACGAATCAAAATGCAGATGCGTTGTCACCGGTGAGGACTAAGATTGAATGCCTCGTTTCCAGTAAAAGGGTCTCCGGTTCTCTAAACTCACCATGAAACACAGCAGCATTGCTGCTATTTTACGCTGGTATTCTGTGAGAGCGTGGTCCCTCCCGGTCGAGCCGACCTATCCGAGCTACAACTATACTACTAATAGCTGCGGCATGGCTATACCACGATATAATGTCAAAAAACGAGAACTTGTCATACCTAATGTATGCACCATAACCCTGTTGTAAGTCATGTAAATTATGATGCCTAGGCCGTTCATAAATTATTATGTTTGTGTTAAACTCATTACAATTTCTGTTCAGAAAGAGTAATTAAAAGATGGACAAAACAACAAAGATTTCTAGACATCGATAAAGCGGCGGTTAAAAGTTTGACTGAGAAAACGTCCAGTCAGTAAACAATGTAGCATCAGATACGAGAGCTCAATTGTGGAGTCTATTGTTTGTGTTAATTACCGTATGGCTTTTGTTATATGAAATTAGTATTCTTTCATCAGGTTTAATTCTAGAAATTAAGTTCTAATTCGGATTTTAGCAGATTTAAAAAAAGTGGAGGTTCACTTCGACTGTATGATTAGTTGATTGATGTTACGCGATATAATCGCTAATTGTAAGCCGATTTTCATTATGCATTTTTTATTAAATAGACTATATTGTACCCAGCGCTTTGCTGCCGCTGAAGAAATAATTGTGGAAATATCGAATTAAATTTGAAAGAGTAATATGGTTTAATTAGAAATGAAAATACATTAATTAAAATTGAACGATATATAACAATATATCGTTCAACTAAAATTCAAATAAATTTGTCGGTACGATACGCGCACCACCTAGTGTAAGTTAATTGCACTAGGCCTATAACCTTCGCGCAAGTGTAAGCAATAAGTTGTCAAAGTTTTCTGCAATTTGATGAACAGTATGGCATAAAATACGAACAAACAAAATTAATTTTTATATATTAGATAATGTTATGTCATAGATACTATTTACTTTATATTATAAGTCCTGTATACTTTATATTGTTTATTTACTAAATTACTTTCTTAGAAGCCAAACTAATGTTATGTCATAGGATACTATTTACTTTATGTTATAAGACCTGTATACTTTATAAAACATATTGTTTATTTCCTTATACTATATGCTATTATATTATATGCTAATAATGCTAATAATGTTTATAGTTTACCATAAGTTAACCATAATACCAAGAACAATATTGTTCCCTTATGTTTACACCCACCTCCTAGCTTCCTACACTATTTAAACCAAATCTGTCGATCCCTCAATATAATTCCATTCCCAAGTTCTCTGTATCAACTACTATATTTTAAGGTAGTTTAAAAGTATTAAATAAATTTATTTTTAAAGAGTTTTTGTCTCTGCCACATAACAATAATCAATTTATTATAAACAATTAATAAACGTGTAAAACAGAACTGTTTCGAACGACCACGCTATTTATAATTTAGGTTATTAAACGTCACAGAGGTACGACTACAGTATTTATAATATAGGGTATTAAATAGTTTTAATTATAAGGCATAAGCGAATGTAGAGTTTATCCGAAGATATAATTTATTCGTATATGTACATACTAGTAATTAAACTTATAAAAAGTACAGACTGAAATAAAACAAAATATAATTAATAAAAGAATAGCTCCTGAAGTCAGTGCTTAGACATCAAATATTTTTTTTAATATATTTTTGATGTTTTAATCGGCGATAAGTTTTGAGTAGTATTTCAAAGTTTTAGGAAAAAAAAAACAGTCTTAGGGTGGAAAAATATGGAATGAAGTTTCTAATATAATTATTGAGACGAAATTCTCGTTGTGACCTTAAGATTGTGATAGTATTTAGTCCTCTAATGTTTTTAATTAATTCTTAAAGTCTAGTTAAATCTTAAAATCTTATCGTTATTTTTTTAATTTTAATTAATAAAATTTAAAAAATAATGTTAAGTCCGGAGAAACCAGGCGCAAGGTCAACCGGCCTTACGTGCCTTTCGAGGCACGAGCGTGAAACACCACTCCCTTAGTGACTCCAGGCTGCTACTGATTCTTTTTAACTAACGAGTTTTATGAACCGACCGGGAATTGAAATCCGGGACCTCATGATTAGCAGTCACATTTTAACCACTAGACCAATAAGGCAGTCAAATATATTGCCACTGTAATATTAAAGGTGTTGACGGACAAATTTGTAACATCATTGATAAAAACACCTAATTTGAGTTAAACAAGAAACGTAAAATCTTTAAAACGATCTTTTGCATAGTCGATATAGATTAAATCTTTCAAATAATAGACTCCTTCTCCTTAACGTTGAATTCTTTAAGTATTGTTTCTGTCTATGACTGGATAATATTACGAAATATACCCATTCCATTTCGTTGTATTGCTTTACATCGAAATTAAGCCATATTTAAAGAAAAAGGAACACGAATATGCTTGTTATTGTGCGAGTATGAAGTTACTCTTATCTTTATACACATAATTCTTCTGTACGAGTGTTTGTCACTCAACTCCTCCTAAACGACTGGACCGATATTGATGAATTTTTTGTGTATGTGTGAGTGGGTCTCTGGATGGTTTAAATTGACACTTGGACCCAGTAGGTGGTGCTGTCGTCGAGATCCAGAAATTACCAGTACGAAGCCGGGGCGGATCGATAGTATAATATATGGCATTAGTAAAAAAGTGAAAAAAATCTACAGAACATATATACATCCCACTTTTAGGTACAGGTCTCAACACCGAGCTTAGGGCGGAAAAAACTCTGTCTGTATTATAAAATTTATGGCAAGCCCCTGAAATTCCACAGATCTTGTTCTATTGAAAGGTTGTTTTAGTAGGTACCTACTCCATTACACGAATAAAGTAAAAGTCTGGTAACTCAGAGATAACTTCGTAGCTCAGATATAACTTCGGCGCAGGCAGCACTGAAATAATTAACTAGGTATAACTTAAGGTATCGATTGACCACATACTTTGTTGTTAGGAAAACTTATTAACTAGCCTGTATGTTTACTAATATTATAAATAGGAAAGTATGGTTGTGTGTTTGGATGTTTGTGTGTATAAGGCTCAATCACGCAAACGCTGAATGGATTTTGATGAAACTAATCAATACTATAGATATCCCGCATGGAACAAGTATTTGTATGGCCTATAAATTTTTGTGAAATTCATGTATGTAAACTGCCCCCACGATACAGGAAAAGATCCTAGTGTGGAGGTAAGGTTTTTTTTTTAAAAAATAAAAGAAAAAAGATATATGATGCGAGCGGAGCCGCGGGTAAAAGCTAGTCTTATATATTTTACAGACTTGGAGTCCATTAATATTGATCAGCTAAAATTATTTTCCTGCTTCATTACGTTCTTTAATATTCATAACATCGAAGGCGTTGTCCAACAAATTTTGCCAGCAATAATTTTAACTAGCTTGTCGTGAAAAGCAACTAATGGGATATTAGGCTAGCGACCTGTCACTTCTTTCACATATTTCCCCTATACACAAATATTTTTTGTAAATGTGTTTTGAGTTTCCACATTTGACTGTTCATTTCGGGGATTACAGTTGTGACGCTGTGTATTTATGTGTATTAATATAAATATAATGGTTTCATAATCATGTTCATATAGCCAGAGAAAGATTAAAGCTGTCAAGAAATTAATCAACGTCGCTGTTGCGTAACACTGCCTACAAATGAAATTTTCGGAGAAATGTTCCCCGTGTTGTTAAAATTGATGAGATAGGACAATCAAAATTGGAAAATTAATCAAGACACGTTAATATTATTATTAAAATTCAGTGACAAACGAACTTACAGTCAACCTGATGGTTAGAGGCTTCTGCAAACACACGACCACTTTAACCAGTTTCAAACAAAGAAGGCCACAGATTAATTAAATCTGAAGAGAAATAGAATGCTTCACATTTTCTTATCAAGCGTATCACAATCTCAAAAACAAAAGCATAAGGAGATCAATGCGAAAATATAATAGTTTTTATTGTTTCTTTTGTTCGAAGCCAGTTTGCTCAGGGCCGAGATTCGTGGCAATCTGTATATCTATAACTGTGCCGCAGTGTATGATAGTGAATTTTGCGACTGCAATTAATCCAAAAAAATCCTCGAGCACTCTGTAACATAGGAAGGCATTCTGGTAGGGTTGTCATGTAATATAGGAACGTATCAATGAGAATATGTGTTGCTTCTTCCATAACATTAATTATAGTTAGACTATATATATATATTATGTCGTGTGGGCTACACTACACTTTCTGTAGAAGAGACGATAAATAATGCGAAGATATGCGGTATCTTTTCGAAAAGCTAGTGACTAAAGCCGATTAACTTTTACTTAGAAGCGGTAAAACTGAAGGAACATTATAAAGGAAGGAATTATTTCATGTAAAATATTTATGGAAGTATGTCAAATTTGAGAAATAGTTCACTTTAATTTAAATAACGATACAAAATTACATGTTCTAACCACAAGAAACAAACTAAACCAATGTCACAAAGTATAAATGAGACTTCTGCTTTATGCGTTTGACAGAGTCAATCAGCCTCGCCTTATAAAGCTGAAGTCAATTCCATTGTCGGCAATGATTTTGTAAGCTGAGGTTGGAGAAGACCGACAACAAACCCTTTATGAAAGCAATCGGAGTTTGGTTTTACTACTAAAATCCAATAATCTAATATGATTTGTTGTTAACTGATAATTTATGCGTAATCATATTTTTGGCCTCAGACCAACAAAAAGACAGATGGAGCGATGAGTATATTTCAACTGATGCGAAAACCATGCTCAACTTCTTGACACGCTCTTATGCCCACGTCTTTCTTTTTCTTTCTTTATTGGCCCGTAAAATCTGACTGTTAAATGCACATATATGTAACTAAAACCACGTTGTTGCTGTTACAATTGATTAAGATAGATGTGTGACCGTGCGTGCGTGTTCTTACAATAAGTTAAGCATGGATTTGACAGGGTTTTAAGGTCACTTGTAATGTACGTAGCGCTCCGTCTTTCTTTCTTTGTTGGTCTTACGTTTTGGCACATTTAGTTTTACAGACAATCTCAAATCTATACATGTAAATACAATTAAAATGTCTGTCTGTAATATCGAAATTACTGCCTTTTTAATAAGCTGAGAGGGTTATTTGCATGCGAATAAGAAATAAGTAACGGTTTTTTTAATTTTGTCCGTCTGTCTGTCTTTCTGGGATTCGAAATGGCTGAACCGCTTGTAATGATACTTCACGAATAGATAGAGAGTGAAGCCGGGAGTAGTCTAGGCTATATTCTATCCAAAAAAAACTTGGAGAGATTTTTCTTAAATTGATAAAATGAAATAAATGGTCTTTCTTAAATGTAAATAACACCCCATTAATCGATCTCACCCAGGCGAAGTCAGGACGGGTTGCTAGTTTAAAAATAAATAAATATAATAAAGTGTAAAACGATCCTTCACCAAGTGACGATCTAATTAGCCTATGTATGTAATTTTAAAGGTACTTTTTTACTTTTTTTTAGGATAAGGGTGACAAACGAGCGCACAGTCCATCTGATGGTAAGTCGTTGCTGCGGCATCTACATCTATCCTCGATTACGAATCAAAATACAGATGCGTTGTAATCCGTGAGGACTAAGACGAAATGCCTCGTTTCCAGTAAAAAGGGTCTCCGATTCTCTACACTCACCATACGAAACACAGCAGCGTTAAGCTGCTATTTTACACTGGTATTCTGTAAAAGCGTGGTCCTTCTCCGGTCTAGCTGACCCATTCGTGCTATAATCTAATATAGCTGCATACTACTAATATAGCTGCAGCATGGCTTTACCACGTAAAATGGTTATAGTAAAAATTGATGGACTTAAAAAAAACTTCTGAAAGCTTTCCGCAAACTATATATGGGTGTCCCAACAAAACAATATCAGGTATATAGGAAAATCAATAAGAGTAACTAATTTTGATTGCCTATTATAATTGCTTGTTTTGATGGACCTACTAGACTTTACTTTAAGACTATATGACTTACTCCAATCCACAATTAAGTCAAAATCTTTATTTAAAAAGCCTATAGTCTTAGGTAACTGACTTTCTTTCCAACGGAATGCTTTTTATTTGATTGGGTTAATTTAGTACTACTAAACTCGGCTCAAACGTTAAATCGTTTGTGGTGCCGCTGTCAACTCGCCACATTACAGACCGAACAGCAGCTGATGCCTAAATCACTCTATCGAAGTGTCCGAGGAACTGTGCTGTAAAATGAAAGCACCATACTACCGGAGCGTGGGCCGTTCCCGGTTACCTTAATCGGTGTGAGATTTTACTTTTATTTCGGTGGTCAAATATTAAATATCCGCCTTAATATACTAACTTAACTCTCAGAGCTAAAGTTAAGAACTGCTAATCCTGCATGTAGTGTTTCGGCAATCAAATATTTGTGCTCTTATCAGATTCTAACCTAATCTAGAGGTAAAATATTATTAAAAGCAAAGAATAATTCAGTCGCAGTTATCTTATTGTGGCGTATGGTGAATTAAACAACATGTATACAGTTAATAGTTTATTACAATACACAAAAGAGTATAAGTAAACACGAAATAAGAAAAATAGTCAAGATAAAGTTAATTAGCAAGAAGTATGTAATTATAAAAGTAAGCACAGATAGATATTGTAAGATGCACATAAAACAAATAATAAGGAGCCATAATCGTATCGCGTAAGCGTGGGCAGGGCGCAAGACAGATAACCTCTCGGCGTCGAGTAGCTAGACCATCTGATGAGCAGAAGAACATTGAATGCTCTACGTACGGTACTTACGGTGACGAAGACGCCCGAGGCCCGAGCGCGCAGTTATATATCGTTACCATAGACATGATAAAGCCGTTTCTCCACATCAGCCCCCCCAAGAGACATTCACGGTCAATAGAAGTTAATAAACCTCACACTTCTACCGGATCTAGTAGTGTAGGAGGGAGGAGGTTCTTCTGGCGGACTCAGCTGGTTCCTCTGCGAGCTCTCTGATGTCTCGGCAAGCAGGTAATTGGGTTTAAGTTTGTCAATGGAAACAGTTATGATTTTACCATTAAGATCGATTTTAAATGTTTTATCACTAAATTCTACCACTCTAAAAGGTCCAAAGGTCCAGCGTATGGTGAATGTAAAGCTTTTTTAATGGCATTATGTGTTAGAAATACGTGTGATGATTTACGTAAGTCTTTATTTAAAATAAAAAAACATTTGTAGTACGATGACGTGTTATTGTTGTCGGCTTTAAGCTATGAATATAGTTACGTAAGCGTGAAAGTCGTTATAACCTACGACTGTCGATTACGGGAAGTTGAGTGGAAAAAGTCGCCTGGTAATCTTAGAGTTTCGCCATATACAAGCTCTGCCGACGAGGATGCGATATCTTCTTTCCAGAAACTACGTACTCCGAGAAGAATTAATGGAAGAATTTCATACCAACTTTGTGTTTCATATAACAACGTTGCACCGGCGGCTGTTTCCAGCCGCCGGTGGAACTACTCCGTGAGTCTATTTGCTGCCAGGTGGTAAGCAGTGGTGGTGATGTGATGTGCGCCTGTTAATTTGGAAATATCTTTAAAATTGTAACACTCGGATAGCCTGCCTCTATCTGTAGTTAAAGGGGAATGCCCACCGTTCATAGACACTTCGGCCATGGGTGCGCACATATAAAAGCATATAGAAATGATAATATGCAATTATTAGAATGAACTGGGTAAAGAATTGATTTAAAAAAAGTCCGGATTTTTAAGATATAAAGGTTTTTATTTTCACAAATACAGTTTTTTAACAATAATTTTACTGTAATACATAAATATACATAATCAAGTTTTGATCAGATCTGTAAGATATTTTATGATCTTATACATCATTTGTATCATAGACGATCAGTATGTCATCCAGTTACAACCAGGAAAAAAACATTGATTTTGTGTTAGTGGTGCTCTTACATAATTAGGGAGCAGTATACTGTGTGATATATGATCTAAGCTTTGTTGTTCTGGATGCAATACATTACCAATACTAGATGAATCAGATGGTTCCCGTTCTGCAGTTGAACGTGATACTGCTCTATCAGTCCTTCGCCAGCAATTATGACACACTGAGATGATGATGGCAACTGAAACAATATTAAACAAAAGAATGACGCCAAAGTAAACAAAATAAAAATAAAATAGATTTGTGTACTTTTAACTCAAATATAAATAAAATGTTTATCAAGTAAAACAATACTGCACAAGGGCAGACTTAGTGCCTTATATAATTTAATAATTATGACTGAAGGACTACCAGTAGTCCAAAAACAATGAAAAATCAACTGTCTCATTTCTCGGTAGTTGATAAAAATGGGCAGTCAACCCCGCAACTACCTGGTGTTAGCTGGCTTATCTTATCACCATGGTATAAATAAACTAGAATGATTGTCAAATATAGCTGTGTGAAAAATAAAATAACTTCTGGGGTTGATATGCAAACAGAGTAAAAATATATCTCTATCTATCAGATATCAGCACCACACTTAATAAATTATAAACTGTTGAACACTTACCTCACGTGGTGCAATCTGATGGGCAATCTCATTCCTTATGAGTTCCTCACGTGGAGAATCGGACCCGAACAGTGTGTGTGATCTTATTCTCAAAAGCGACTCGCCACAGCTGATGCATACATGTCCATGACTAACAATTGGCATTTAGCTGTTCACTAGTTGGATGTCGTATTTGATTCCAGGCTGCAGTCCAACACGAGTGGCACACTACACTGTCACTCGAAACTTGTACCTAATAAAGAAGCCATAATTATTATATTGATATTATTTTAAGTCAACTCAGTTAAAAAGCATTTCTCAGAGGAAGACATGACACATAATGACATGGATCAACTATTTACCTGTTGTGGTCGAACCCATTGTTGTATAAGATGTCGCACTTCTGCAATTTCCAACAAATGTCTTCGTATTTTCATGACATTTAAACCACAATTGACACAGCGTAAATGTCCTCTTCAATAAGTTACTGAGCGCTGGGAAGAACTCTGGCCGGTGTGAAAGCTGGGGTCATCGTTAACAGTGGATAACGAGTCCAAGTTCGTGCAGGGGGTATCGTGAGAAGCGAAAGCGGGATCCATGTTCAGGCCGTGGTCAATAGGGTGCGAAGAATTGTCGGAGTCCATTTAGAAAGCTAATTCGTTGCTTGGATAACAAATCCGCAAGAAAACAAACAAAATAACACAAACGCAAACGAATTCGATTTGTGACTATTTAGTTGTGATTTCACATGACACGACATCTATCCGTCAGATTCGATGTTGCCACTTAACAGAGATAAATGGATAAATCGATATCGATTTTTTTATTCGATTTATAATTTCATTAAAAAGAATAATCTTTGAGGCGCTTTAAGTTCTGCACGCCTTTTAAAAAATGTTTTAAATGCTATTTTAAATGTATTTTTAAGAACAGATAAGAATAACAGTTAAATTGTGCAGTAGCGTTTTTTTAATGTAAAGAATTCATGGTAAATCAACTAGCAATTCGCTTGTTTAATTATCTTAACATTATAAAAATTATCGAAAAATAATATTAGCATTATAATAATGTCACCAAAAAAATCGATCGAAAAAAGGGAATCGATTTTTTATCGAGATATGTAATTGGCAATTTTTTTATTTTATCCCCAAACTAATGAATTACGGATTTACCTATTTTCATTTTTATCTTTTCGGTACTTTTTTTTTGTACAAACATGTTGCAATCTTTTTTGGATAAATGAATACCGCGATTAATAACCATAAAAAAAGATGTATTTTTTTAACAAATGCAAATTATTGGGCGTCACATGGCCAAAATTGGGCATTCCCCTTTATAGGGCAACCAAATCGTGATATCCAACCTCTGACGAATGCTTTGGCTACGGTTTCAGCTTTAATGTCTTCAAGAGGTATCACTTCTCGTCATCGTGTAAACCAGTCAACAACGGTTAAGCAGTATCGATATCGGTTGGAGATAAGCAGAGGTCCGATAATATCCATATGTACGTAAGCGAATCTGCTAGACGGTGAAGTAAAATCATGTACAGAAGATCGTGTATGCCGTGATAATTTTGCGCGTTGGCAATCAACGCAGGTAGGTGCCCATTGCCGACAGTCTTTGCGAATATTAGGCCATACGTATCTCGCTGTCATCAGCTTAATCATGACTTGCACTTGGGTGATGCAAGCCATGAATCGCATCGAAAGCTTCTCTCTCCGTAACTTTTTAGGTAAGTATAACCGCGGAGACATACCAGATACACCGTAGTACAGTTTCTTACCGGTGCTAGACAGATCTAGCTGCTGAAGTTTTAAAGATGTATGCTGGCGAAGATGCGGAAGCTTGTTGTCTGTCTTCTACGCTGCACGTACATCCTCCAAGTTGACTGCATTGCTAATGTTATCTGCACGAAACAAGGCATCAGTCACGATGTTGTTCTCTTCTGAAATGCAGCGAATGTCAGTTGTAAATTGAGCGATATAATCAATATATCGAAATTGCCTAGGTGAGCAGTTGTCCGAAATTTTGTTAAAGGCGGAGATGATAGGTTTATGATAGTTAAACACAGTAAATGATTTAATTTCGATCATATACCTAAAATATTTTATGCTCTCATATATTTGTAGCAACTCTCTGTCATACGGGCTGTTTTTTCGTTGAGCGTTGTTAAGTTTCTTTAAGAAAAATCCTATAATAATCCATGCTTAATCAGATTTCTGCTGCAGCACTGCGTCTATAGCACTGTCAGAGGCATCAGTGACGATGGCTTAGCGTGTTCATGGATAAGGGTATGCTAAAAGAGTCGTTCTTTAAAGGCTCGGACTTGAAGCATTCTCTACCAGTCATCTCATGGAGTGGTGAGTATTTGACGTAGGTGTAGCAATATAGAATAAAAACAAAATAAAATGATAATTAAGTACGTAATATAATATACATTTTACTAATATATAAAATAAATAAACTATAGAAATATCTCCTATTTATACATATATACAAATATATACATATGTAATAGTGGTGAATGGGGTCCACTATTAACAGACTCCGAGTGGTCTAGGAGCGGAGAAATGAAACTATTTTTCTGAAATGCCTTACTATGTGCAGGCGAATGGAGGTGTTTATTTAGTGAACCCTGCCTATATTTATATGCCCGGCTACATCCTTAGTTAACCAATAGTAATATCTTTTATTTACTTAGCCAATTAGGATTTATACATTTTGACCAATAAAGATTAATCAATAAAATATTATGTACAACTATTATATGTCGCGCTCCATTTGCCGGCGTAAGACTCGTAGATAGCTTCTCGTAGCTGCGTTGCTGGACGGGGCTATAAAAGTGATGCAGACCGCCGCGCGCGCGTAATCGGCGAGCGGCGGTGGCGTGGGACACATCTCCGGAACAGCAACAAGGAACGAATCTACGGCGTTAAAGAAACGGCTCGAAAATGGTCGACGGATGCATGAAGATAGCCGGCGTGTGAAGACGATGCGGCGCTGATGATATTTGCGGTTGTTTCTTGTTTCTATATTAGATCGTTAAATATATACGTCAAATTATCTCGCATCGATATGCAGCCCGCAGTATGTCAGTAGCCGGGGGTAATTTGTAAATAAATGTTTTCTTCAGACCTTCACCTTCTGCGTTATGGTAGCAGCAGGGTGACATTATTTATTATCGTTTAAGGTTGATTGGACTGGCTGCTACACGTACATATATACATATCAACATACATATATAAATAATACATATAAATAACTATGAATATAATACGTCTAACAATATAAATGACATGGATGATTCATGTTAGAAGCGTTGTCTTTTAAAAGCAAACTTATTGAATTAGTAATTGGTAATAATAGTACTATAATCAAAGACATTTAAGTAGTAATATATATATATATATTAAATCTCTTTCACTACAATGTGACTATATACATGTTTATGTGTGTATTACCCCATAGCAAGATTTCATAATATGACATTATGCTACTAAATACACTAATATAAACTAATCTCGCTGTTTTAACACAACAAAAAGCCCCCTCTGTACTTTTAATTATTTTTGAATTAACTTAATTATTTCTTATATTTACGCGAATACTACACATTCATTTATTTATTCGTTACAGCTTACGACAGTTACTCAAAAGTCCACCGCTGAACATAGGCCTTTTTCACAGATTGCTTCATAGGGGATCCCCCCTATGAAGCAATTTGAAATAGTTGCCAAGCTTGGCAGACTGATTGACATTTTTTTATTATTTTAGTTTGTTGTCAGGAATATGCTGCTGCTCAACTCCTGTTTCACGTGGCAACCTACGTCACGTGGTAACGTATCCATCACCCTATTTTGTCCTTGTGCGTGTTATAATAGGTGACTATGCAAGCCACCAGAGAGACTTTATGGCTTTCGATAGATGGCAATATATGTTTGGACATAAACTAACTAGGCCGGTGACAAAGATCAACAATTTGCCTGCCAAGCATAACAATGAGGGCATCCACGACTTTTTCTGCCACTAGGTTTTTTTTTTATAGGAGAGGGGGCAAACGAGCATGCGGCTCACCTGATGGTAAGTGACTACCGCCGCCCATGAACAACTGCAACACCAGGGGAATTGCAGATGCGTTGCCGGCCTTTTATAAAAAGGATTAGGCTCTTTTTATTGAAGGTCCCTAAGTCGTATCGGTCCGGAAAAATCGCTGGTGGTAATCGATTCCACAAGGAAGTTGTGCGAGGAAGAAAACTTCTTCTAAATCGCACAGTGGTGGACCGCCAATCATCCAGATGGAATGGAAGGTATCTCGAGTTTTGTCGCGATGTGCGATGGTGAAATTGAGCGGCTGGAATTAGTCCGAACAATTCCTCAGAGCACTCCCCGTGATAGATGCGATAGAATACCCAAAGAGATGCAATATCTCTACGCAGTGCCAGTGAGTCCAGCCGATCGGAAAGAACTCGGTGGTCGACGATTCGAGCCGCTCTGCGCTGGATGCGGTCAAGTGGAAGGAGCTGGCACTGGGGAGCCCCTGCCCAGAGATGGGAACAGTATTCCATGTGAGGCCGAACCTGCGCCTTGTAAAGTTGCAAGCGGTGTGCCAGCATGAAATACTGTCCCGCTCTGCTGAGCACGCCAAGCTTTTTAGAGGCCAATTTGACCTTCTCTTCCAAATGACCACGAAACTGTACATCACTCGATGTGTGGCGGAAAAAGACCACAATGAGGTGAAATATTTGATAGATTTCAAAGATGTTAATTTGTTAGAAAATTGTAGAGAGTAATGTTACTTTCTGAAATATTATTTACATTTTTATTAATAGGATTAGAAATGAATAAAGCAAACTACAGATATTCATAAGAGCAGCAAAATTAAAAAACGTTAAAAATGTGTAAAAAGCTTAGAATACACTATATTATATACGCATTATATACGCACTACATACACTAGAAACTGAATTTTTTTATTTAAAACGCAACTTTTCAATGATGATGACACTTTGTGATCATCTACGTAACAAATAAGTTCACCTCAGTCCCAACTAGCGATATTTGGTGAGCGTAAGATTATTAGCACTCAAGGCAAATCCTACCAACAGGAAAGACCCATGTACAGCCGTGAGCTTTTGCAGGCTGATGAACAATAATTATAGAAATACTTTCAGAATACTTGCTGCCAATAAGTGTAATATGTATAAGTTTCCTTTGTCAGCTATAGTGAGTGCATTACCAAGTGCTTTTAATTCAATTATTAATAAATTCGATGTTGGACCAACTCGCTATTTTAATACAATACGAGTTGATTGGGTAGCTAACCGATAGTGGAGCTACATTAATGTATATTTTAATACTAGATTGAGAAATAACTTGGTAAGACATGCAGGAAGTCGATGGATACACGAGTTCTATATTTAGCAGTAGACTTATGAAGATCTGTATGTATGATGATGATGTTGATGTATTATCATAAAAATTATTTTAGGAAAGATATATATACATATGCTAAGTGGAAAGAATATCTGGCAACTATAACGAAGGTCCTAAGTTCAAACAAACGAGCATACCTGTATAGCTTAACTGGTGGTAATTTTATAAAAAAAAAAATATTTTTCTTAATGCCACCCCTGATGTCTTTATGAAATTGAAGTTACAAAATGAACTTCTAATCCACCTGATGGACTACCGCAGCCCATGAACGTCTGAAAACAACAAATAAGGAATCCTTGGCAGAAAAGGAGTTCTGTCAGCCAAAACATTCTCAACACCTGAGAAATCGCAGATGTGGCAGATTCGTTGTCACACCTAAGAACTGAAATAAAATATCTCAGTGCTTATTTTCTATTCATTCATTCATTCTCTTTTTTTTATACTAACTCCCTTATGGCCCAATACTCAAAACGCTACTCAATTATAAGATGTCGTGGTGTGACAGTCACTTTGATCTTAGAATCGAGCAGTGTTTAAGTATTTGGGAATTATTCTTTAAATCAAAACTTATTAGTGCATGTATTGTTGATTGACAGAAGAAATAGATAACAAGATAATTATTTAATCCAGACGGAATTTTAAAAAAGAAGTCCAGCTTTTTACTAACCTAACAAGTCAGGCCATAAATAATGTGGTAACAGTTTAATAAACTAATACTAATAAAACATTTTTAAAAACAGGCTTTTATTTTAATGTTCAAAAAAAATTAAATCAAACCCATCAATTTAATACATTACACGATTTATATGATATAAAAGCTTGTCGCGAGATTTAACTATTTTATAAAAAAACATTTTTTTTCATAGAATTACCTGCTTATGTCAATATCAAGTTAAATATTGTATTCTTACTTATGTACACAGGTTTTATGTTTTTATCCAGATTTTATTGTATGTTTAGGTCATCTTGACAATCAAAAGTACTAATTCTACGCGAACGAAGTCGCGGGAACACTAGTTATAATATAAATGAACACTTGGTTGTTAATAGCCCCTGGGAATGAAGTGGTCGCTTCCAAGCTGTTTCTTAAATAAGTTTTGTAAGTAGTTTCTACAAACTTTGTTTTGTGTATAATTTGAACAGCAGGCCTATTATTAGCTATCTTATTTGAAATCAAAAAGATAGACAATTTATAGTACATTGCGTCGTATGTTTTATAAACCGTGGTAGTTCATGGAGAAAATCTATATGGCATACGATGCAATATTCTCCAAAGAGACTGTCATTTCGATGTCAATGAAGTTAGCGAATAGGCTTGCTGGTCTTTCGCATATACATGTACGCCATAATACGATGCAGAGTGTCTCTTTATTTTATTTATTTTCTCTTAAAAAACCACGTATAAAATTAATAAGTATTATTAGTATGTATGTAAAAATATCAACTGCTGCAGGTTATTTGTTTCGTTTCAATGCGCAAAGCTTCCGGTTTTCGTTCCACGATACAGTCAGCTGTCAGCTTCTAATTGAAACTGCCATGAGAACTTTTCCGCTTTAACGAACTTGAAGTAAACCATGAAGCCTATGTGAAAAGTGATAGCTATTTTCAGAAATAACCGAAAAAGGCAAAAGAATCAAATGTATAAATTTTGTCCTTTTTCCTAGACGGTAGAACTGCTTTTATGCCATGAAGTTCGTCTCGGTAGAAGACTATTACCTATTTCTGTCGCTAAGCAGTAGTGCGCGCATTGCTTGGTGTGTTCCGGTCTAAAGGATGTTGAGAGTCAGTATAATTGTAGGCTATGAGGTATATACATTTTAGTCCTCAGTGGTGACACCGCATCTCTAGTTATTTCTGTTTAAAGTTAGCTAGCTGCTAGATGTATACGGTTTCATTTTAATTATTTCAAAAGAGTCACGGATTCAATAAACATGTATAAATGGATAAGGTCTTTAATAACCTATAATTTTGTTTGTCACATAAAATATATAACAGCTATTATTTTAAATTGAAAACTTCTTAATAATCTTTGTGATTTGAAACTCGATGAATTGAAAAAGCAACACAAAAAAGAGTCAAAAAAATATTGGTAAATCCAATTGTGCATGCCTTAAGCGCATTAAAAGAAATATGTTTAACTTGATTATACGTAAATTTTTAAAGTAGTTTAATTCCACACAAGATTTCACTAAAAACCTTCTAATTATTACTATACTTCCAATTTTCCGACAATTTTATGTCAAATTTCAATTTAAAAAAAAGCTTGGAAAATCCAAAATTGCACAACTCATAAGATATTAAAAAAATTAAAAAAAATGTAAATTGTAATTCTATTCGTCAAAGAGTTCCAGTAGCAGTCACCGAAGTACACCTTTAAGTCACTCCATCAAGTCCGAAAGTAAGGTCTCATCATAACTAACAAAACGAGGCCAAACTCGGCACACCTAGTTCTACTCTTTGAGAAGTTCCAGTAGCATTCACCGAAGTACACCTTCAGGTCACCCTATCAAGTCCGGAAGTCTCATCGTAACTAATAAAACGAGGCCATACTTGGCACACCTAGTTCTACTCTTCGAGGAGTTCCAGTAGCATTCATCGAAGTACACCTTCAGGTCACTCTATCAAGTCTGGAGGTAAGGTCTCATCATAACTAACAAAACGAGGCCAAATTCGGCACACCTAGTTCTACTCTTCGAGTAGTTCTAGTAGCATTCATCGAAGTACACGTTCAGGTCACTCTATCAAGTCCGGAGGTAAGGTATACGACACAAAATATTGTAATAAAAATCTGTGATTATAAAAATAATAACCTTGGTCAAGTATGTATCAAATTTGGTTTTTGGGATATTTTGTATTTCTACAGCGATCGATATTTTTGCTGCCTATTACCGCTGCTGTAAGCAAACGATACAGTAGTCCACTCACGACGGCGGCCGAGCCCAAAGTGCGAGTGAGCTGTGAGACAAAGTGTATTTAGTAAAATAAATTATTACAAGGCTGCTCAAAACACCGAAAATTTCGGCATTTCTCAGCCGAATAAAATTAATTATATCTAAAAAAAAAACAAAATTAAACTGCCATTTACATTCCATGGCTTCCCACGTGATAGATGAAGAGATTGAAAAATAGATTGAGTTAAACAATTTATATATTCAAAAGTGATCGTGTTTACCCCTCCACGCGGACTTGATAAATCTACACCAAAATCTACGCCACTAAAAACCACTTTTTTATGTAAAAATAGCAATTAATCAATTCAAAAATAAATTAGTTCAGCAATCATTTATCTTTCTGACAATGTGCTTTTTATATCATTTATATGCTAAATATGATAGTTAGATACGATTTCATGCGACAAAACGTTGGAATCTTGATTTTAGGTGCTAGCAGAACATACCTACGCGCTTTGCGCTTAAAGCATGCAACATAGATCTATAGGATTTATCCTGCGAGAGAATGAGATAGAAAATAAATAAAATTAAACATATTGAATCACATTATCGTATCCAATCCAATCAAAACAATCCACGATTTGTTTTGAATATCTGTGCGTGTGAAATATTAGTGGAACTGATGAAACACGTGCCACGATTGTAATATAAACCCAAGGTTATTTTGTCCGTTTTGGCACCGTGAGATACCATTATCATCCACTGTCAGCCAATTTATTATATTATAAATGTAAAAAAAATAACATAATACACGTCAGACTAGGCTTTATGGACATTGATATCTTTACATTAAACAGTAATATGCCTCTTTTAAGTACACATAGGCCTTTTTAAGTGATTTTGAGTAAGCAAGCATATCTTGCAAAAATTTTAACTTATTTAACATGCTGCTAAGTTTGATTGTTTTGACGCATATACATCGAATCGATTTTTTATCATATGTAGATTTAGAACCCTATCTGCCTATTATTGTCCTACTACCACAGACCACCAAATACATATAGAAGGAAAGCTGTGTATATTTCAAGTGTTGCCGAACTTATGCTCAACTTCTTGACATCCACTTATGTAAAAATCTTAATTCTTTCTTTTTTTATCAGTCCATTAAAGCTCACAGCTGGACGCTCACATATGCATTTAAAACAATGTTGTTGGTTGCTTGTTCTTGCGTGTTCTTACAATAACTTCAGCATGAAAATCCCACAGATGAAATTTATTCATAGAATAAAATACAACTTAATAAGAATAACAATTACAGTTATACGAATAAATTGTTTTCAGTCGGATTATAATTTTTTCGATGCTAAATTTTATCTGACGATTGAAAATCAGCCTTAAATTAAACAATACACTACCTAACCCTTATTATAATTTATAATAAAATAGAGTATATAGTATAGTATAGTGCGTAAATATTTTTAATAGAGAAAAGCTTAACACAAAGACCCGTCAACTCAATAAGCATTTGTTTTTAACACTAGCTGTGTTTTCACTGGTGACAATAGACTTCTTTAACCGTGAACTATTTCACCTCGGGTATGAAATTATTGTGCAGTCAGTTTGCCCGTAATAAGTGAAGGAATATTATTCATATTTTTCTAATGAAACCTTATATTAGTTTTATTATATTTATAGTATTTTTCAATTTATTTTTACAAAGTAGGTAAAAGTGTGTTAATTGTATGTTAATTGTGTGTTAATTGTACACGCTCTTTCCTTGTTCACGATATTTCCATGTAGTGGCTCCGTAAGTGAATCCACTAACTCAACATCGAGATAGAAATGAGATAACTCACATAGTTGGTATTTTTTCCGTGGATGTCGAAATAGTCAGCTATGGAAAATAAAAGAGGAGGGAACAGCAGCATCTATATGATAACAATTAAATTTGACTTAGGTAAGAATGTAATGGAATTTTAATTTAGTCTTAATCAACTACAGTTTCTATAATCCGGATTTTGCAGTCGTACTAAGAACCAAAACAACATAACTTCATAACTATGATCTAGTATTCTCACTAAGATCATTGTAACACATGAACAATGTTGTTTTATTTTGATTAATCAAATTTTATTATGGCAATGACCTCAGTCATAAAATCGAGATAAATTTAAGAAATGCTTGAATTTCTTCTATCTATTTATATCTCATTTCAATAACTGATAATAAAAATAGACAGGTTTAGAGATAGTTAGTACTTAAAATAAATAAACGATAGTTAACGATTATATATGTAAGGTCGTTAATATTTAAAAATTAAAATATTGCATCGTAAAGCTTTTTTTTATATATTGAATGAAACTTAACGCCGTGTCACCGTCGTAAGAAAATCTACTATCTGTCATATAATTCCTGGGTGTCGTAAGCAGCGACCAGCGAAGACTAAATATATAAGTGGTAGAGCCACGGTGCAGCCATATAATGCTTGTAACACGAATGGGTCGGCTCGACCGGGGTATGACCTCGCTCTCATGGGATACCAGCGTAAAACGGAAGTTTAATGCTACTGTGTTTCGTAAGGTCAGAACCGGAGACCCTGTTTACTGGAAGCGGGGCATTTCATCTTAGCCCACAGGGGTGACAACACTTCTAAATTTTGATTCTGATTTGTAGATTGATGTAGATGACTATAGACCACAGCATCCACTTAACATCAGATGGGCTGTCTGTTCGTTTGTCACCCTAATTCCATAAAAAAATTGCATCGTTAAGCTCAATTTTTTAAAATTATTGATTAGAATAGAAAAGAATAGAATAGAATAGAATCATTTTTATTTAATAACATTTGTAATACTTATTGAATGTCATTTTTCGATTTTACCGCTGGTTCGGAAAAAAACCTCTGTCCTGGGAAGAACCAGCCAGAATCCCAGCGGGACTTTTTTTTAAAAGCATAATTTGCAATATAATATTTTATATAATTGTTATGAAAACATTTAGAAACAGCATGGTAACGATCACCTCATCGTCAGAGGTTATTATCAATCATGCACTCTTTAGTAGTATATTTAAAACCTTTACTAGACAATGTTTGCCTAATAAATAAATTAAACCTTTTGATAGATAAAGTCTGCATATTTTCTGGGACTTTGTTGTAAAAGCGTATACATTGCCCCATAAAGGAATTACAGACTCTTTGGAGACGAGTAACTGGTATCACTAACTTTTGCTTGTTCCTAGTATTTACAGAATGTACATCACTATTTTTAATAAAACTATTTTTGTTTTTATGTACATGCATTAAATTTTCGTTGATATATTTAGAGGCCAAAGTTAATATATTTATTTCTTAAATTTTTTCTCAAAGGGAAAAAATTTATGAAATAAAAGACTTAAGTTGTAAATTGCTCCTATGACTCTCTTTTACAAAATAAAGATATTTTCAATGTCAGTAGCATTACCCCGTAGCAAGATTCCATATGAAATTATGCTATGGAAATAACTAAAATAAATAAATCTAGCTGTTTCAACACATGTAATGCCTCTAAACATTTTTACACCGTATGCTGCAGTACTAAGTTTGCTAGCTGGTTTAATAATAATAATAAATATATATATATATATATAACAATAAATAAGTTAACATGATGATTTCTTATATTTACGCGAACACTACACATTGAATAAAACTAATTTTACGGATTATATCGCGTTTAATCAACTTATTTTTATTAATTCTTATTAATTCCTGACGTTTTGGTCACGGGGACTGAGGTGATTGACGTCCTGATGTCAGAGTTAATCCGGAGTACCTTCAGCTTTTTAATTATTATTAATTATTTTTAATTAGGTCCGATCTATGCAGAATGAACTAACCATCCGTCAAGTGCAATATTCCTCTACAAGATGCAGGAGTGTACAAGCTTGATTGCGAATGTGGTCTCTCATATATAGGGCAAACAAAACGATCTATTAAAACCCGCGTAAAAGAACACATAGCTGATATAAAGCACCAACGTTCCGGGAAGTCTGCAGTTTGTGATCATATCCTAGACGCCCCCCGCCATTACATTAGATTTGATAAACCCCAAATTCTCGCGAAAGAACATCGATTCCTGCCAAGGATGATACGTGAGGCTATTGAAATTAAAAACATCCTAATTTCAATAGAGAGGAGGCTGGGTACTACCACCCGCTTCACCATCATCATCATCATCATTACAGCCCTTCACAAGTCCACTGCTGAACATAGGCCTCCCCAAGGAATGCCACAGCACGGTCCTGAGCCACCCGCATCCATCGACTTCCTGCATGTCTTACCAGGTCGTCACTCCATCTAGTGGGGACGCCCTACACTTCGTCCGCCGGTACGAGGCCGCCACCGAGAACCTTTTTCCCCATCGGTTGTCGGTTCTTCGAGCTATATGGCCGGCCCATTGCCACTTCAGCTTACTAATCTGTTGGCTATGTCGGTCACTCTGGTTCTACTGCGGATATCCTCATTTCTAAGTTTATCACGCAGTGAGACCTGAGCATAGCCCTCTATGGATGCTGAGCTATGGCTCGCTGAGCGACCTTGAGCTTCCTCATCCGACCAGCAGTGAAGGACCACGTCTCAGTTCCGTAGGTCATCACTGGCAACACGCACTGGTTGTACAGCCTCGTTTTCAAGTTTTGAGGTATACCTGACGAGAAGATGTGCCGTAATTTCCGAACGCTGCCCAGCCGAGTTGAATCCGTAGATTGACCTCTCGGTCAAAGTTGACTTACCTAGTCGAACTATTTGTCCCAGGTAAACATATTCGTCAACAACTTGAGCTTAGTGCTCCAACAACTACCGGCATAGGTGTGACATGGACATTAAACATGATCTTTGTTTTGTCCATGTTCATCTTAAGACCTATCCGTTGGGAGGCACTATTGAGGTCATTGAGCATAGTGCTTAGGTCCTCCAGCGATTCTGCCATAAGGACTATATCATCGGCAAATCGAAGGTGAGTGATGTACTGCCATTGATGTTAATGCCGTATCCTTTCCAGTCCAGAAGCTTGAAAACGTCTTCCAATGCAGCGGTGAAGAGTTTCGGGATATAACGTCACCATGTCTTACACCTCTGCAGTTGGATAGGTTTTGTACTCTGGTTCTGTACTGATAGCCATCGTAGCCCTACTGTACAAGCACTTCAGCACTTCGATATACCGACAGTCAACTGGCACCGCTGAAGGGACTGCAGCACCACCCAATTTCGACGGAATCAAAGGCTTTCACAGTCCACATACGCCAGATATAGTGGCAAATTGTACCTCGGACTTCTGTACAATTTGCCGAAGGGTATGTATGTGGTCTATGGTGCTAAAGCCTTACGGAAACCGGCTTGTTCGGGAGGTTGAAGTCGTCGAGTCTGCGTGCGAGACGATTCGTAATGACTCGAAAACAGCACGTAGACGCGGCTCAGAAGGAAATCGGTCTGTAGTTCTTCAAGAGAGCGTTGTCGCCTTTCTTGAAGAACAAGACCACCGCACTCTGCTCCACGCCTCCGGTGTAGTGCCACCATGTAGGACGGAATTAAAGAGCTTCTGAAGGACTCAAGCACCGGTTTTCCACCCGCTTTCAGAAGCTCCGCTGTAATTCCATCCTCGCCTGGGGCCTTGCTGTTTTAAGGTGCTGAGAGCACTTAATCTCGTTCAGACTGACGTCCGGGATATCATCGGAATTGTGTCTGATAAGACTGCTCTTGATCGTTACCACACTTGCGTGTGGCTCCAACGATGATGTGTACAGCTGCCCATAGAACCTCTCAATCTCACTCAAAATCTCAGGTGTCCCGGAAATGACGCTGCCACACTCGGTCTTCAGCTTCGACAGTTGGTTTTTCCGGCAGACAGATCTCTGGCAAAGACTTTGGAGCCCTGGTTCCGCTCGATCGCTTCTTCAATACGAGCTGTATTGAAGTTGCAAGTCCCGCCGCATGCATTTGGAGATCTGTCTGTTCAGTTGCCTGTATGCTATCAAATCTACTGAATATTGCAGCTTCATTTCCCGTCTAACAGCCATGAGATTAAGAGTGATCGGAGAGTTTTGTGTTCTTCTGCGGCGGGTCTTGCAAAACTTAGCTCCGACCGCATGGACAGCTTCCACGAGCTTGTCATTCATATCGTCCACTGCATTGCAATCTTCTAGGCACTGAAAACGTTTTTGTAACTCGAGCTGAAAGGTTTCGGACTTTGGATTAGAGCACGAGGGGACGGAGCGTTGACTTCATTAGACGACACCTCCAACTTAACGTTTAGGTTCAGTGTGCTTAACCATTCGGTGATCGCTACCAGTTTTCACCTCGCGATCATTGAGACATCACTGAACAGTTGGCGTCTAGTCGTCATAATGAAGTCAATCTCATTTTTGTCGAACCGTCGGGGCTCGACCAGGTCCACTTCCTGTGGGGCCGCTTCTGGAAGAAAGAGTTCATCATAAAGAGTCCCTCTTTTCCATGAAGTCGGCCAGCTGCTGGCCCTTGGGTTCCGTTGCCCTAATCCGAATTTCCTACTTTCAGCTCACCGCCTTCTTGTGCCTAGTTTTGCGTTGAAGTCTCATTAACACTGTATAGTGGGTTTTGGAGGAATGCATGGCTCTAGAGATATTCTCCACATTTCCTCCACCTCCTCATCGGGTGTGCCGAGGTTGGTGCGTAAACCTGTATGACCTTCAGCAAATACCGTTTGGTGATTCTGAGTATAAGGTACGCAACCCTCGTCGACACACTCCAATTTTACAACGTTGTTAACGAGAGACTTGTGGACGATAAATCCGACACCTCCTTCAGACAGATGGTCGCCCTCCCGGTGATAGAACAAGTTGCTGGATTCGAGGATTACCGTGTCCTCCCCTCTCTTCGAACTCGGATAATCCTATAATATTCCAGCGCAACTTGTCTATCTCTTCTTCCAACTCCAGGATCTTCTCGTCAGTCCTCAGAGTGTGTGCGTTATATGTTGCCAGGTCGAGTCGTCGTAGGTGGCAAGCGAACCTCCACCGGAGATTCTTAGCACCCCTGCCCCGCCGTTACCATGGTCGCCACCGTAGCCAGGAATAGCGGGGCTGCCGGGGACTGGGGGCCGTCTTTTTGTAACACTAGTCATGGGGGGTATATTGCCGTAGTTGCCACGCTTGGCGAGCTGGTTCGCAACCGCATTTTTTTAAATTGTAATTTGCTGTTATTAGAAAGGTGCTGCAGCCCATCTTCTGTCTCAGTTTCCCTCTGTCGCCTCTTACGACACCCACGGGAAGATATGGGGTAGTGGGTATTCTAACCCGCCACACATCGAGATTGCTTGGGATCATGTAATTAATAAAATTAAACTAAACCCAAGCATACCACTGCAAGACTTCAAGACACAGTTAGTTCATTCTATAGATCGGACCAAAATTAATAATTAAAAAGCTGAAGGTACTCCGGATTAACTCTGACATCGGGACGTCAATCACCTCAGTCCCCCGTGACCATGGGTGCTGTAAAGCACCCGAAACGTCGGGAATTAATAAGAATTAATAAAAATAAGTTGATTAAACGCGATATAATCCGTAAAATTAGTTTTATTCAATAAGTTTACAAATGAAAACAAAGTAAGCATACACATAAAAATAATTAGACTTAAAAATTTATTAAAAAATTAAACATTCACAATTAACAAATTAACTACTATTACTAAATATACGATTATAATGTGAGGCAACGAGAACAGGCTCAGTATTCGCTGGGCATTATGCTCAGCACTGGTTTTCAGTCAGCCCCTGCTGTGTTGGGTATATTTTGGTCGCACGCACATCGTACTTAATTATGTATTAGTGCTAACCCTCTTTACAGTCTATATGTGTTACAAAAAATACTTTTTGTGACACATATAGTTTAGATATATGAGGGCCACATTGAAGCTGTTATTGCGTCAACTGTTATTCTGAGAAAAATAGTAGGTTCAACAAGGTATAGCTTCTCCTCATTTAAAAGCACACTGGTATTCACATGTTCAATATTTAAAAGCAAGTTATTGACGTAAAACCAATGTACTATTTTTGATGTAACATTATTCACTTCGTCATATTTCAATAACGGTCTTTTAAGTTGGAAAATGAACGAAGTACCATCAGCAAATAATACTGTATAATGGTTATTCCCTACCAAGTAAATTAAGTAATTCATATAAAACAAGAACAGAAAGGGGCCAAGAATTGAGCCCTGAGGAACACCCATAGATACTACCGATCCGGAAGAACTGCTGCCATTATATCTTTTATATGCCCAGACATTTACCTTTTGTTTGAGTAATGACTCGGCGACAGCAGCGGAGGAATTGAGTGACTTTGTAGTCAATATGAGTATGTCGGTAAAATATTGTTCAAAAGCCAATGCAACATCTTCATCTGATTTTGTTAAATACTGAACCATAACGTCATATAGTAGCGTCGTAAGAATCTTATACGCCTTATCTTTCCTAGGAGTCGTAAGCAGCGACAGAGAAAAACTGAAACAGGAGAGGTGCAGCAGTATATTCTAAATAAGAGTACAATAATAATTGAAAAAAACTGCGGTAGCCAACCCGCCTAGCAAGCGAGGAAAATATGGCAAAATACCATCTGGTGGTATGTGGTAATCTATTGAGACCTATATTCAGCTGTGGACTGTCTATAGATTAATGTGTTGATTGTAACAGACATATAGCATGTTTTGTTCCGATTCAAAACCTCTTGCTTTACAGAATGAATTTTTATTACAATTACAAACTATTTAATGGTTATTTTTTTAAATTACAACATTAAATTGAAAACAGCTGCTATTTATACAATATTGTATTACGATACACCGAGTGTGTTACGATACAGTTGCTATTTATACAATATTACATTTCATTTTATTACCGTTCAAAAACAAGTTATTGACGTTAAACCAATGTACTACTTTTGATGTAAATTTATTCACTTGTCATATTTCAATAATTGTCTTTTAAGTCGGAAAATCAACGAAGTATCATCAGCAAATAATACTATATAATAGTTATTCCCACAAAGTGTTAAGTCATTAATATAAACTAAGAACAGAAAGGACCAAGAATTGAGCCCTGAGGAACACCCATAGATACTACCGATCCAGAAGAACTGTTGCCAATAATAACAACTGTTTGCGTTCTATTTTATAAATATGACGTAATAAGTTTAGGCGCTATGTTTTTTACACCATAATGATGTAGCTTCCTGATTAATGTCTCATGGTGAACACATTCGAAAACCTTGGAAAAATCACAAAATATACATCTTCTGAATTCTCCCATGCACAGAAAATATGTTTGATTTCGTCTTTACAGATTTGATTCTTTTTTACAGACATTTACCTTTTGTTGGAGTAATGACTCGGCGACAGCAGTGGAGGAATTGAGTGACTTTGTAGTCAAGATGTGTATGTCGGTAAAATATTGTTCAGAAGCCAATGCAACATCTTCATTTAATTTTGTTAAATGCTGAACCATAACGCCATATAGTGGCGTCGTAAGAATCTAGTACGCCATATCTTTCCTAGGTGTCGTAAGCAGCGACAGAGAAAAACTGAAGCGGGAGAAGTGCAGCAGTATATTCCAGATTAGAGCACAATAATAATAGAAAAACTGCGGTTGCCAACCCGCCTGCCAAGCGAGGAAAATATGGCAAAAATACCCCCTAGTGGTATGTGGTAATCTATTGGAGACCTATATTCAGCTGTGGACTTTCTATAGATTAATGTGGTGATTGTAATAGACATATGGCATGTTCTGTTCCCATTTAAAAACCCCTTGCTTTACAGAATGAATTGTTTTATTACAATTAAAAACAATTTATAGTAGTAATTTTAAAAAAATTACAAAATTATTCAAATAAGTAAGTTATGTGTTGTGTGTACGGTCCTTAAACAAAACATGCAATATTTTAAATATAAATTTATTCCGCTACGTGCTTCTTATTAATGTACGATGTAATATAAACTACAAATTCATCATATTGTCAGATATGAACTGTTCAGCACCTAGTTTACATGCTAATAAATGGCTGGAATCTTCAAATTTCACGCAGAGTAATAAATATAATACAATGTTTTATTATATACAATATTTAAAACTGTAATTTAAAAAAAACTAGTAATTTAATTATCAAACAGTCCTACTCCACGCGGTATCGGGCCAAGAACGCTGGCTGCGTTTCCCCGCTGAATGGCTTGGCCTTAGCCTTTGAACGAGAAAAGAGCCAGCCCTCTTATCACCAGCAGCAACAACCAGCCGCGGATGGAGTTCCTTTAAGAACTTCATCGCACGTGGACCCCACGGACCGATAGTCTCCACACAAAATGGCACAATATGGTCATCTCTCAGAGACTCATATTTGCGCCACTTACTCAGTTCAACTGCCTCTGATGCCGCTCCGGCTCTGAATGAGGTACCCCTGAGATGAGAGGCCGCCAAAGTGTCTACGCAAGTAGCATCCCACACTAGAGCACCTGAAACGTTAGTATACAATTGGTAAAATTAAAAATTTTAATTTTGGTAGGAATTGGTGTTCTTTTGCTAGGATTTGTGGTCTGTCAAATCTAGTGTAATGGCGAAGACAATCTTTAACATGTTCACAAGTCTGCAGTTCACAAGTCTGCAAGGAAGTCTGCAGTTTATAAAGTTTAGAATTTGTAGTTTATCAGACCTGATGTAATGGTAGGGACGATCTTGGACAAGTTCACACTTCACACTCGCAGACTTCTTTGAAAATTATTTATATGCTTTAAGACCGATTTTTCAATCCTGATCAAATAAGTAATTACAATTGTATTAATAAGATAATTGATTCACACGCATGAAGTTATAATTTATTCGACGGATATTTTTTATCTGACGATTGAACAATCAATGGTAAAATAAAAAATAACTATTACATACAGCGCTTTATATAGAGGAATTCTATTTAAAAAATGTACTACTTGAGGCAAAATAATAACTTGGGTTTTTCATGTTTTTCATATTTTTTTCAATTAAATGGTTTGTTATCAGGCCATTTACATAGATTTCAGTTGTTTTAAATACCGTATCTTTTTATTAACATATTAATAATGATTTCTTATATTTACGCTGTGGCGGCGCTGTCGTCGCGCCACAAGCGAAATACATCGAAGCCTAAATCGCGCTATCAAAGTTCCGAATTAAAAACAGTATATATACAATAGTTCGAACTACAACCTGAGCGGGCGCCCTCGGGAACACCTGCCCGGCGGAGATCTCCTTTCCTTCCACCTGCCACAATGGTGACCCCGACGTGATATGAACACGCAACCAACAACCTTCGGAAACTACAACTTCAAACCTTCGTCATCGTCCTCAAGTACCCCATTCATTCGCTCCCGAGCAGATATTGTCTGCAGTCTTCACATCCTGCAAGCCATCTAGCTTTACAAAGGTTCATCGCAGCACTATAATAATGCTTCCTGTTCCTTCAAGCTACTTTCTGCGCTACAGTGTTCGGCACGGCTCTGAGCCTTACTGCTCGCCTCTGCTTCACGGCACTCGCAAATTACTTGCCTTCTTCTCGACTCACCGCAGACTACAAGGCAATTCCCTGGCACTTGCACATTCGTCGACATCTAGACTGCACCATCGACCTCCGGTCTGAGCAGGGGGGTGATGTGGCGGCGCTGTCGTCGCGCCACAAGCGAAATACATCGAAGCCTAAATCGCGCTATCAAAGTTCCGAATTAAAAACAGTATATATACAATAGCTCCGAACTACCACTCGGAGCGTTGGCTGCTCCCCGGGCAGAACACCTTGCCCGGCGGGAGATCTCCCCTTTTACTTCCACCTGCCACAACGCGAACAATACACATTGAATAAAACAATTTTTACGGATTTTATCGCGTTTTTTTTTTATTCCCGAAATTTCGGGTGCTTTACAGCAACCCATGGTCACGGGGCGGACTGAGATGTTTGACTTCCCGATGTCATAGTTAGCCCGGCTACCTTCAGTTTTTTAATATTGATTTTTGGTTCGATCTACGCAGAATGAGCTTACAGTATCTTGAATTCTTGCAGTGGTATGCTTGGTTTTGGATTTAATTTTGTTAATTATAGGATCCAAAGCAGATGGCAGCGCCCGTCTATCTTCTCTATTGAAATTAGGATATTTTTAATTTCAATAGCCCCGCGTATCATCCTTGGTAGGAATCGGTGTTCTTTGCGAGGATTTGTGGTCTATCAAATCTGATGTAATGGCGGGACGATCTTGAACATGTTCACAAACTGCAGACTTCCTGATACGTCGGTGCTTCAAGTCAGCTATATGTTCTTTACGCGGGTTTTATAGATCTTTTGTTTGTCCTATGTAAGAGAGACCACATTCAATCCAGCTTGTACACCCTGCATCTTGTAGAGGGATATGACACTTGACGCATGGTAAAAATTGACTAATCTTCTTCAGCGGCTTTAAGTATTTAATTTATTAAAACCTTGTCTGTGACTCCTCTGACATAGGGTACAGCAGGCACACGCTTGACTGTGGCCGGCTTCACGCGATCACAGTGATGTAGGCGCGGGACCCGAAGATTGTTGTCTTGCAATGCTTGCTCGACGTGCTGTAGCTCGGCGGCCAGATATTTTCCGTCACAGATCCCTCGTGCTCCCTGAAACAAAGATTTTCCCACGGTAGCTAACTGTGATGGATGATGGTGCGATTCACCATTTAAATATTGGTTGGTATGAGTCTTTTTCCTATACACAGTGTGAGCAATAATGTTATCAGGATTTCGGATGACTAAAACATCTAGGAAAGCTAAAGAATTGTTTGCCTCTAACTCCATTGTGAATTGTATTTTAGAGTTTATGGAATTAAGGTGGTTTAAAAATACAGTTACTATGTCAGATGGTAAATTTGTGAAAGTATCGTCTACGTACCGCTTGTAGAATCTTGGATATACAGAAGCAGTAAGAAGAGCTTTCTCCTCAAAATCCTCCATGTATATGTCGTCGCCTATGGGCGATACAGGTGAGCCCATTGCTACACCATCTACTTGCTTGTAGAACTCCTCCTTCCACAATAGATAGCCAGATGTAAGGCAGTGTTTGAGTAATACTGCATCTTCTGTAGGCATGTTGTATTCTTCTAGCTTCCTGGTTACAATTGAGATGCAGTCTTCAATAGGTAAGCATGTAAATAGTGACTGAACATCAAAACTGACCATAGTTTCATTGTCAGCGAGATGTAGGTCTTTTATCTCACTAACAAAATGGTACGAATCCTTCGTGTGTGCTCTGGTTTGTCCTCTCAGCGGTGACAGAACTTTTGCCAAGGGTTGAGCCAACTTATAAGTTGGTGAGTCGATCTGGCTCACTATAGGACGTAGAAGAGCGTTTGGTTTGTGTATTTTCGGTAACCCATACAACCTCGGTGGTTTGGTACACGGTGGTATTATCAAATTTACGTCGAGATCTAATTTTTCGGAGTAATTCTTTAACAGATCGCTTGCAGTTTTAAGCGCTTTGGTTGTAGGGTCTGTTTTGACCTTTTTGTACGTACTTTCGTCCGATAAAAGTTGTTGTATTTAAAAATTATAATGTGACGTATCTATTACTACCGTAGCATTTCCTTTATCTGCACGGAGAATCATGAGCTCTGGTCTGTTGCGTAAGTTGTACAACGCTTTAATCTCGTCTTTGGGGAGATTTAGTTTCGGCACTGAACTTCGACGTAACAAGGACGAAATTTCTTGACGTATGGCCTCTAAATCTTCCTTTCAGACATTGTTTTTAAACAGACAATCCTCAACGTTACAGATAATTTCCTCATACAGGATTTTTTGCGGTGTTATTGCAAAATTCAGACCCTTCGATAATACTTTTATTGTAGGTTCGTCCAGTGTTTGTTTTGACAGATTATAGACCGTGTGTTGTTTATTGTTAGCGTCTGTGGTCAACGGTTGTGTTTCGTTTCTCCGTTGACATGGATGTTTGCATTTGATTTGATCGTTAATTTTTTTCATCAAAATAGTAAAATTAAACGCGATAAAATCCGTA
>JAGSMP010001017.1:0-93276 GCA_029286625.1 Parnassius orleans | reverse complement strand
ATTACTACCGTAGCATTTCCTTTATCTGCACGGAGAATCATGAGCTCTGGTCTGTTGCGTAAGTTGTACAACGCTTTAATCTCGTCTTTGGGAGATTTAGTTTCGGCACTGAACTTCGACGTAACAAGGACGAAATTTCTTGACGTATGGCCTCTAAATCTTCCTTTCAGACATTGTTTTTAAACAGACAATCCTCAACGTTACAGATAATTTCCTCATACAGGATTTTTTGCGGTGTTATTGCAAAATTCAGACCCTTCGATAATACTTTTATTGTAGGTTCGTCCAGTGTTTGTTTTGACAGATTATAGACCGTGTGTTGTTTATTGTTAGCGTCTGTGGTCAACGGTTGTGTTTCGTTTCTCCGTTGACATGGATGTTTGGCATTTGATTTGATCGTTAATTTTTTTTTTCATCAAAATAGTAAAATTAAACGCGATAAAATCCGTAAAAATAGTTTCATTTCAAAAGTGTTGTTAATAGAAATGTTTTATCGGAAAAACAAAATTATCTACTTATTTTTTATAATTAATTAAATTTCGCTGACTTAAATAACTTACATAATTCAAACAAACATATCTTCAAATCTGCGAACCTGAATTATGTAAAATTTTATATGGAATCCATCCTTATACTTAAAAATAGTACAATTAAACATACGAAGCTTAAACAAAAACTTTACCAGCTTAATCGTATTACTACATAGGCTGAAATTTGACTGTGATATTATAATCCTTTTGGAATGTTTAACCTTCCGGTTATCCCAGGATACATCTCCTTTAAAACTATGATGGCTAATAACCAAAACGAAGGTGTTGTCGTTATGATAAAGAAGAAATTAAAATTCAAAGAAGAGGAACCTCATATATCCGAAGCAAACTCCCTATTAATAAAAATCAATGACGAGACAGCTATATTTGCTATATATAGATCCCCTAGCTACCAATCGCTGGTTAAATTTCTACTATCATTACAAAACATTTTAACTGAACTATCTTCTTTTAAAAATACTTTCCTGATGGAAGATTTAAATATTAACATTGCTGAGCTTAATTCGTTGTCATCGAATTACTTAGAAGTTCTGGCTTTCTATGGAATGAGGGCAGCATATTATCATCCTACTAGGGGAAACAGCTGCCTAGACCATGTAATTCTAAAAACTAAATATATACTTTTATATTATTAACTTCCATTACTGACCACGAACCAGTTCTTTTCTGCATTAAATCGATAAAACAAAATATCTACAATGAAAATAATTTCATTAATAAATTAAAGGAGACAGTTTCTTTTGTATGGAGAATGGGCCCACAAAAACTGTGATGACTCGTAATGAAATGTATGTAGATTTACTCCTTATAATCTTTAGATTACTATAGTAATATTAGTTGTACCATATATAAAGGAATACTGAGAAAATAACAATAAAACGGCAATCTCATTATAACCTAAAATGCCATACGGGCGACGGTCTCATACCTAGTTTTTTATTGATATCCTTATTTATAATAGTACACCGTGAATAATAAACAAAGTATAAAAAAGCTGTAGGTTTTTCGAATTCTTAAGTACTACTTGGTGGATGGAATTTTTTTTAGTCGTACGAGTAAACAGTACGAATAAACAGATGCGGTGATGTATTGATTCTTAACTGTATTTATTATTTATTGTGGTGTTTTGAATATAGCACAGAATACATTACAAATGTATTCAAGTGAAGCAAAAAGTAAGCCAAAACTATGCTCAACTAATTCTAAAACAAGCACACATGTACTTATTTATCTAATATCATTTGCAACCAGTAACACGGTTTTAGGTGCATGTGCGTCCAACAGTGAACTTTTAAGGGTGTTTTATGAGTTTTACCTCTACAGCGATTGAGAAAATAAATAGCACGTAAGATGTTTTGAACTGGTCGTGTTAGGATAAAAAAATCTGTATTGTCACTGTATTTGTTATTGTAAAATCATCACATTCTTAAAGCAGTATTAAAGTGACACATGCCACCAGGTGCAGTGTCAGGACATTGTTATTAATATGTATTGATTGAAAACATGTTTACATTCCAAGCACCATTAAAACCAAAATGACTGGATAGTAACATATCCGATTTTACGATATTAACCACGAAAAATAAATAGCATGTAAGGTGTTTTGAACTATTTGTGTTAGGATAAAAGAAACACTGTATTGTCACTGCATTTTATTGTAAAATCATCATATTCTTGAAGCAGTCTATTATAAGTATCACAGGCCGTGAGGTGCAGTGCCAGGACATTCTTTTAATATGTGTTGATTGATTAGCATGTTTACATCCAACCACAATTGAAGCTAAAATGTAAAATTGAGTAGCAGTCTTGTACTGGTAAGCTCAGTGTGGGGCGGCTACCCTCTAGATGGAGTGACGACCTGGTAAGACATTCAAAAAGTCGATGGATACAGGTGGCTCAGGACCGTGCTTTGTATAATTCCTTGGGGGAGGCCTAAGTTCAGCAGTGGACTTGTGTAGGGCTGTAATGATGAAGAAGTTTTAAACTAGTTGTGGACGGATATAGCTCGACCAGGGTAGGACACGCTCCCACGGAAAACGCTACCAGCGTAAAATAGTAGCTTAATGCTCCTGTGTTTCGTATGGTGAGTGTAGAGAACCGGAGTCCTTTCTTACTGGAAACGAAGTACTCCATCTAAGTCCTCAGGGGTGACAATGCATCTGCATTTTGATTCTTAAACGAGGATAAATGTAGATGTCTATGAGCCACAGCATGTACTTACCATCAGGTGGACCGTGCGCTCGTTTGTCATACTTATTCTATAAAAAAAAAAAGGAGATTGTCAATTGAAAGAGATACGAAAAGGTACAGAGCATCTATTCAACTTGCTCGGCGTTTATTTATAAATTAGGCGCTTTATTTATAATAAGGCACATATAGTAGAAACAGGTCAAGTAAGCAAAAATAATTACAAGTTTTATTGATTATTATTCGTCATCATTACAACAATTCACTGCTGTACAAATTAAATATATAATGTAAAATATTGTATAGCCCTTCCGTCAACTGCTATCGCATTTCGTCCCGTATGGTGTCGTAAAAGTCGTAACAGAGTAAAATAAAGATACCAGAAGATGAGCAGCAACATCTTCCTATAGAATACCACAAAACTTTGGTTGCCACAAGCGTAGCAACTGTGGCAAAAACTGCCTATATAGTCTATATAGTAATATAAATATGCATCATTACTACTTTTGTATAAATTATTCCAATCATTGTGAGGTTCATTTAAGTGGTTTTCACAACATGAGCGCATAGTGGCACATAAAATGAGTTATCAATCAGCAATCTCTCTTTTAGTAGTTTAGGTATTAAGAATCTAGATAAATGATTACATAACTTAAAAATACAGTGACGGGAAGTACAAGCAGCACGCTTATAACTAGCCACAGAATAGAATAGAATCATTTTATTCAATATAGATTACAATACATAATACTTATTAAAAGTCATTTTTACTTTTACCACTGGTTCGCAAAAACCTCTGTCCTGGAAAGAACCAGCAAGAAACCCAGCGAGACTTTTTTAAAAACAGAACATTTTACAATATAATATTTTATGCAATTGTTTTGAAAACATTTAGAAACAGCATGGTAGCGATCACCTCATTCCCAGGGGTTATTATCAGTCATGTACTCTAGTAGTATAATAACCCTTACTAGACAATTTTGCTTAAGAAATAATTTAAACCTTTGATAGAAAAGGTCTGCATATTATTATAGTAATTGTTGATGCTCTGGAAATGGCAGGAGTTACAGTTACAGGCATAAGGGGTGGTAGGGATGTTACCGATGTCTTCAATATTCATGGATTGTAATTCTATATCCTGTTATCATTTGTGTCTCCATACAGTTATAGAAGCTCTCGTCCGACAAGATTGCAGACTCATTCTAAATGATCCACCTGAAAAGTGTTTTTTCATCAACTAACTGAACAGACTATAGTTTTACAGTGTCTACCACCCAAATTATCAATTTAAAAAATTGTAATAAAGATTGAAATAAATAAAATATTTATTAATATTTTATTTATTTCAATTTTATTACTAATAAACAGTCTTAATGCCTCTTAAATTATATATAAATAGCATGTACTTGTTTCCCTTCATAATACTTTTGTAGTAAACCAGATTCCACTAAGGTAAAAAGAAATAAAAATACATCAAATCAGAAAGGTAAACAAGTGAAGTAGTTATTTTAGAATTATAACATTATTTGACTAAGTACAAGTTCTTAGACATTTTATTTACACTAATTTCATTTAAGGTAAAAAATATTACTTGTGTATTAAGTACAAAGGCATACAAATATGGGGTAAGGTAAGGAAGAAGTAGCATCTATCTAATAACAACTAAAATAACTGTGGTTATTGAATATCTCCCCTATAAGGCAATCTGTGGGGGAGGTCTATGTTCAGCAGTAGACTTTTGATAGGCTGTAAAGTTAAAAATAACCTGGTGGTGAATAGCCAAATTGTTTGTAGTGCGAGGTGTATGATACTACAAACATCAATCTGTGCCAAAGCAATTATGCCAACTCCTCCGGCGCCTATTTCAGGCAGGGATCACTTACAGGCTGTTAAAGTAAAGTAAGTACCTGGTGTGATGGTATCCACTGCAAAATAATATCTCATTCTGCTGAGTTCATTAGCACAGCCCGTGTGTGGTGTGCTCTAAAATGAGCAGTTTCAACACTTTCTTGCAATATTCTCAGGCAGTTACAACAAATTGCATCAAGTAGGTGTAACTAAAGAAATTGGGAATGCAAATAAATAATAAAGAAGTAAAGAAATATTAAATTCAGAAAGAAAGTACATTACCTACAATCAACAAAATAAAATAAAAATAATGTAAACAAAATTCTTGCTTCTCTGATGGAGTTTAAATATAATAAACATAAATAGTAGATGTATTTAATCAAATATTAACACTAATATGTATTCCCTAATAACATCCATTTATTTTTATGTTATCTATATCTATAATATTAATTCAGAAGGAATGTGTGTACATTCCTTCTGAATTTAAGCAGCGTCTTCCTATTAACAACTACCAATAAAAAAACTGTGGTTGCCGTCTACTAAGCATGGCAATTATAGCAAGTATCCTCCTTTGAGGAAATCTGAGGGAAGGTCTATGTTCAACAATGGGCTTTTGATAGGATGTAACGGTTGTGGATATAGTTACTCTGACAGACACTTTTAACATAGATCTGTGTATATTTTGTGTGATTTTATTTTATCTATTAATTAAATTAGATTTTATCAATAACATAACACTTCAATACTTTGACACTTTTAACATACTAATAAGAATTGTGTTTGTCGTTTGTTTTAGGTAATTCAAAATAAATTATAGATTTTCCAAAATTCTAGGAACAAAAGTAAACTTGTATTATACACTCACATATACTTTTAATTAAACTCGTCAGTTTTCATTTTCGAATGTCATTGGCGAATTAAATACATAATATGGAATATTTGGCTAACTCTGTATAATATAATCCAACACTTGTTGCATTGATTAGACATTGACATATGAATTTGTTAGTAATATGAAGGATATTTATTAGTATATTTACAAACTTAAAATAATTAAGTAATAAAACATGTATAGATCGTTAAGTGTCTGTGGGTGTGGGTCATTCATTCATCATTCATTCATTACAGCCCTTCACAAGTCCACTGCTGAACATAGGCCTCCCCACGGAACGCCACAAAGCACGGTCCCGAGCCACCTGTATCCATTGACTTCTGCATGTCTTACCAGGTCGTCACTCCATCTAGTGGGGACGCCCTACACTCGCCTGCCGGTACGTAGCTGCCACTCGAGAATCTTTCTTCCCCATCGGTTGTCGGTTCTTCGAGCTATATGGTCGACCCATTGCCACTTCAGCTTACTAATCCTTTGGCTATGTCGGTTACTCTGGTTCTACTGCGGATATCCTCATTTCTAAGTTTATCACGCAGAGAAACCCCGAGCATAGCCCTCTCCATAGCTCGCTGAGCGACCTTGAGACCACGTCTCAGTTCCGTATGTCATCACTGGCAACACGCACTGGTTGTACAATTTAGTTTTGAGGTTTTGAGGTATACCTGACGAGAAGATGGGTCGTAATCTCCCGAACGCTGCCCAGCCGAGTTGAATCCGTCGATTGACCTCTCGGTCGAAGTTGGACTTACCTAGTCGGACTATTTGTCCCAGGTAAACATATTCGTCAAAAACTTGAGCTTAGTGCTCCCAACAACTACTGGCATAGGTGCGACATGGACATTAAACATGATTTTGTTTTGTCCATGTTCATCTTGAGACTCATCCGTTGGGAGACACTATTGAGGTCATTGAGCATAGTGCTTAGGTCTTCCAGCGATTCTGCCATAAGGACTATATCGTCGGCAAATCGAAGGTGAGTGATGTACTCGCCATTGATGTTAATACCGTATCCTTTCCAGTCCAGTAGCTTGAAAACGTCTTCCAATGCAGCGGTGAAGAGTTTCGGGATATTACGTCACCCTGTCTTACACCTCTCTGCAGTTGGATAGGTTTCGTACTCTGTTGGTTTCGTACTCTGGTTACCGACAGTCCACTTGGCTGAAGGGACTGCAGCACCGCCCAAATTTCGACGGAATCAAAGGCTTTCTCATAGTCCACATACGCAAGGCAAAGTGGCAGATTGTACTCGTCGGTCTATGTATGGTCTATGGTGCTAAAGCCTTTTCGGAAACCGGCTTGTTCGGGAGGCTGGAAGTCGTCGAGTCTGCATGCGAGACGATTCGTAATGACTCGAAAACAGCACGTAGACGCGGCTCAGAAGGAAATCGGTCTGTAGTTCTTCAAGAGAGCGTTGTCGCTTTCTTGAAGAACAAAACAAGACCACCGCACTTCTGTTCCACGCCCTGGTGTAATGTTACCATGGAGGACGGAATTAAAGAGCTTCTGAAGGACTTCAAGTACCGGTTTTCCACCCGCTTTCAGAAGCTCCGCTGTAATTCCATCCCTGCCTGGGGCCTTGCCGTTTTAAGGTACTGGAGAGCCATTCATCTCGCTCAGACTGACGTCCGGGATATCATCGAATAGTGTCGGATAAGACTTGCTCTAGGATCGTTACTCACACTTGCGTGTGGCTCCAACGATGACGTGTACAGCTGCCTATAGAACCTCTCAATCTCACTCAAAATCTCAGGTGTCCCGGAAACGATGCTGCCACAATCGGTCTTCAGCTTCGACAGTTGGCTCTTTCTGGCAGACAGATCTCTGGCAAAGACTTTGGAGCCCTGGTTCCGCTCGATCGCTTCTTCAATACGAGCTGTATTGAAGTTGCGCAAGTCCCGCCGCATGCATTTGGAGATCTGTCTGTTCAGTTGCTCGTATGCTGTCGAATCTGTTGAAGACTGCAGCTTCATCTCCCGTCTAACAACCATGAGATTAAGAGTGATCGGAGAGTTTTGTGTTCTTCTGCGACGGGTCTTACAGAACTTAGCTCCGACCGCATGGACAGTTTCCACAAGCTTGTCATTCATATCGTCACATCATTGCAAAATTCTAGGCACTGAAAACGATTTTGTAACTCGAGCTGAAAGTTTTCGGACTTTGATTAGAGCACGAGGGGGACGAGCGTTGACTTCATTAGACGACCTCCAACTTAACGTTTAGGTTCAGTGTGCCTCTCACCATTCGGTGATCGCTGCCAGTTTTCACCTCGCGATCACTGAGACATCACCGAACTGGTCGTCATAATGAAGTCAATCTCATTTTTGTCGAACCGTCGGGGCTCGACCAGGTCCACTTTCTGTGGGACCGCTTTTGGAAGAAAGAGTTCATCATAAAGAGTCCTCTTTCTCCATAAAGTCGGCCAGCTGCTGGCCCTTGGGTTCCGCTGCCCTATTCCGAATTTCCTACTTTCAGCTCACCGCTCTCTCTTGTGCCTAGTTTGCGTTGAAGTCTCCCATTAACACCGTATAGTGGGTTTTGAGGAATGCATGGCTCTAGAGATATCCTCATACATTTCTCCACCTCCTCATCGAGGTGTGCCGAGGTTGGTGCGTAAACCTGTATGACGTTCAGCGAATACCGTTTGGTGATTCTGAGTATAAGGTACGCAACCCTCGTCGACACACACCCTGATCTTTACAACGTTGTTAACGAGAGACTTGTGGACGATAAACTGACACCTCCTTGGGACAGATGGTCGCCCTCCCGGTGATAGAATAAGTTGCCGGATTCGAGGATTACCGTGTCCTCCCCTCTCTTCGGACCTCGGATAGTCCTATTATATTCCAGCGTAACTTATCTATCTCTTCTTCCAGCTCCAGGATCTTCTCTTCAGTCCTCAGGGTGCGTGCGTTATATGTTGCCAGGTTGTGGGTCGTTTATTATTATTTTAAAAATCGTACCATATCTCAATATTCAGTAAAATGAAATAAAATGTAATACACATAGAATTATACGTATAAATTAGTACGTAATAATTCTATGGTAATACATTATAAACGAAAATTAGTAGTTTCCGTTTCCGTAGTATAATATTTTGGACTAGAACTTCGAGTGACAAAAATAAGATATATTTGACATAAAAGTTTGAAACTTTAAATCAATTGTAGGTTTTGTACAGTTGAATACTTCGCATTCCATAAGATAAGATACTCACCTCTTGAGAAATCCACAAATAGAAAAGTTGGCGCACATCTGCTCCTGTCTCGGCTAGTTATTGTCTTCGCACAGTGCGATGAAATCCACAAATAAGTACAAAAACAGCAGCGTGACGAATGTTAATGCCGTAAAGTAATACTGGCCGCCGGCACAGACATAGATATGATGCTTATATTATGATAATATGGCCGTCGGTTATTACCCAGCACGGAAGTCAATGACAAAATAGCGTTTCGTTCCACGGTGTCTTTGAACCATGTTATATGATATAAGCTAACACTTTTAGAAATAGGATAAAAATCTCAGTGGTATCCTTTTAGTAATAAATATATAATTTACAAATAAGTATAAATATAATATGTATATAATAAGTTATCTGTAAAAAAAAACATTTTCTTTTAATAGAAACTAAAAATGATTCATTACGCATTTTTCCCATATTATTAACAGAACACGGAATATCAAAACCACTCATTTTTTTTAGATTTCTTGATTCCGTTTAGATATTCATAAAATCTATAGGTCATTTATTATAATAAATTGGTAGGTAACTTTTTTTTGTATGCAATACAATTAAGGTTCATTAAAATTTCTACTGGCCCAAAACGACTGACTCCTTTCGATAATCTATATGAAGACTAAAAACCTGAATTTTAATCAGGTATATAACAATGAACTTAATCCAAATCAATCAATACACTTTATTATTGAACACATACACAAAATAATTGTTAATAATTCAACAAAATTAGAATACCCCAAGTAAAATCACAATGAAACCCTGGATAACTGTCGGTTTATTAAGATGTATAAGAACCAGAGATAGAATGCATTATACATTAAATAAAGATCCTTAAAATGAAATTTTAAATTGTACTTATAAGGGATACAGAAATTTTTGTAATGATATATTAAAAAAAAAAACAAAAGAATCAATATGAAAGAAATGACAATAAAAAAATTTGGAACGTTGTTAAAAATATAAATAACTTAAATAAAACAAAAGAGCTACCATCTGAACTTCTCAAACTACCAACAAGTTCCGCAAACGTTATAAACACTTTTTTTCTATACGTATATAGGTTCATAACAGATCTTCCGCCTCTTCCTACCACTATAAATCCTGTAACAGTCAAAAGTAACTCTTTTGTCCTACTTAAAACTAGTGAAGAAGAACTCGAACGTGTCATTCTTAATCTTAAGACTGTTTGTGGTGCTGGTTGGGATTGTATTACGCCAAACATATTAACCCCAATCAACTACGGAGTACCAAAAGGGAGTATTCTCGGTCCAATACTCTTCATTTGCTACATAAACGATCTTTGTCAATTAAACATCCCAAATTGTAAATTAATCCCTCTCGTTTTACGGTGACTCTTGGGAATAAATTTTCAAAATTGCACAGGTTGGTTTTAATATAGTCTGCCACTGCCGCAACTTTAATACTGCTCGTATTGAAGAAGCGATCGAATGGAACCAGGGCTCCAAAGTCTTTGCCAGAGATCTGTCTGCCAGAAAGAGCCAACTGTCGAAGCTGAATACCGAATGTGACAGTATCGTTTCCGGGACACCTGAGATTTTGAGTGAGATTGGTAGGTTCTATGGGCAACTGTACACGTCATGGTTGGAGCCACACGCAAGTGTGAGTAACAATCCAAGAGCAAGTTTTATCCGACACTATTCTGATGATATCCCGGACGTCAGTCTGAGCGAGATTAGAATGGCTCTCCAGCACCTTAAAAACGGCAAGTCCCCGGGCGAGGATGGAATTACAGCGGAGCTTCTGAAAGCGGGTAGAAAACCGGTACTTGAAGTCCTTCAGAAGCTCTTTAATTGCGTTCTCCATGGTGGCACTACTCCGGAGGCATGGAGCAGAAGTGCGGTGGTCTTTTTCTTCAAGAAAAGCGACAACGCTCTCTTGAAGAACTACAGACCGATTTCCCTTCTGAGCCGCGTCTACGTGCTGTTTTCGAGAGTCATTACGAATCATCTCGCACGTAGACTTGACGACTTCCAAAAGGTTTTAGCACCATAGACCACATTCATACTCTTCGGCAAATTGTACAGAAGACCGAAGAGTACAATTTGCCACTATGTCTGGTGTATGTGGACTATTAGAAAGCCTTTGATTCCGTCGAATTTATGGTGCTGCAGTCCCTTCAGCGATGCCAAGTGGACTGTCGGTATATCGAGGTGCTGAAGTATTTGTACAGTAGGGCTACGATGGCTATCTGAGTACAGAACCAGATTACGAAACCTATCCAACTGCAGAGAGGTGTAAGGCAGGTTTACGTAATATCCCCAAAACTATTCACCGCTGCATTGGAAGACGTTTTCAAGCTACTGAACTGGAAAGGATACGGTATTAACGTCAATGGTGAGTACATCACTCACCTTCGATTTGCCGACGATATAGTCCTTATGGCAGAATCGCTGGAGGACCTAAGCACTATGCTCAATGACCTCAATAGTGTCTCCCAACGGATAGGTCTTAAGATGAACATGGACGAAACAAAGATCATGTTTAATGTCCTTGTCACACCTATGCCGGTAGATGTTGGGAGCACTAAGCTCGAAGTTGTTGACGAGTATGTTTACCTGGGACAAATAGTCCGATTAGGTATGTAAGTCCAACTTCGACCGACAGGTCAATCGACGGATTCAACTCGGCAGGGCAGCATTCGGGAAATTACGACACATCTTCTCGTCAGGTATGCCTCAAAACCTGAAAACTAGATTGTACAACCAGTGCATGTTGCCAGTGATGATATATGGATCTGAGACGTGTCACTGCTGGCCGTATGAGGGCGCTCAAGGTCGCTCAGAGTTTCTCTGCGTGATAAACTTAGAAATGAGGATATCCGCAGTAGAACCAGAGTAACCGACATAGCCCAACGGATTAGTAAGCTGAAGTGGCAATGGGTCGGCCACATAGCTCGAAGAACCAACAACCGATGGGGAAAAAAGGTTCTTGAGTGGCTACCTCGTACCGGTAGGCGAAGTGTAGGGCGACCCCCCACTAGATGGAGTGACGACCTGGTAAGACATGCAGGAAGTCGACGGATGCAGGTGGCTCAGGACCGTGCTTTGTGGCATTCCTTGGGGGGGGAGGGGGCTATGTTCAGCAGTGGACTTGTGAAGGGCTGTAATGATGATGATGAGATAGTGGACCGATGGCACTTTCCTTGTATGGTAATGAATCGGCTACGAAAGAGGACAACAATGTCATCTCCCTCTCACAAAATTGTTAATGAACCCGATGCGTGTGCGTCTATTCGTAAACATAAACAGAGTACTCAAATTTCGTAAGAGGAGGAGATATTGCCGCAAACAGAGCAGGTGTGCGATTCTGAAGCGTGTGCAAAAGAGACAACTGACGTAAATATATTTACCAGTATCACTCGGCCGGCTCAGATCATGTTTAATGAGTCACATAGTAGTGTGGATCTTATAAGTACTATGGAAAATAAATATAAGAACTCCGATAATATTTTGGCGCAAAAACTATCTTTTGCGGAAACGACTAAAGCTGGCAATAAGTGGAGAGAACCAAGTAAGGATGAAGAGTGGATTTTACTACAGAAACGAAGGTTAAGAAACAGGTTTATAACAAAAAGTGGGAATGCAGTTGCAGACTTAAAAATTCCCCTATTTATTTCAAACGTGCATAAAGAGCTGTCTGAACAGGATATTATTGACTATATTCACAAAAACACAGGATAGTACGTTTCTTTAGTAAGGAAAAATATGAAAATACAAAAAAATTACAATGCATACAAAGTCTTTGTTCCTAAATACAAAATAGACGTGTTTTTAGACGATAGATTATGGCCCCATGGAATCGGCTTTAGGCGATTTATTAACTTTAGAGGAAGAAGAGAAAAGATAGAGGAATCTGATTTTGTGGCTAGTAAAAATATAAATACATAGACAGATACATATTACACATATAAATACAATTTTAAAATATATATGCAATATAATGGATAGTGATAATAAAAACAATTCCCGATTAATAAGTTTTTATTGCAAATCCATCAAAATGTCATTTGAAGGCCGCATTATGTCGCTCAGATGATGTAATAGCCTTACAGGAGACGTGGCTTCTGCCACACAAATTGCCTTTACTGAGTACAATTGACAGTGATTTTGGTGCTACGGGAACGTCGGCAATCAACACCTCTGCTGGTCTACTTATTGGTAGACTGTACGGTGGTGTTGCGTTGTTATGGAGGAAAAGTGAATTTCAAACGGTGTCTGTGATAAATTGTGATAATAAACAGCAGCGATTAAAATAACTGTAAGTAATTTTATCCGTAGTTATTTATATTGATCCGTAGTTATTTTTAGCGTCTACATGCCGACAAACTGCAATGAAAACCTTTGTATATTTACAGAATGCCTTAGTTTAATAAAATCTATTATTTAAGTGAAACAGAATTGTGGGGTGGAGGCATTTTATTTACTTGGAGACTTTAATGCGCATCCAAAGGAAATATTTTATAATGAATTAATTCATTTCTGTAATGATCACAAGTGGTACTGCGCGGACGTTGATATTTTAGGGCTTTAGTCTAACAGCCATACGTTTCGTAGTGATGCACATGGGTGTGAGAGATGGTTAAACCACTGTATAGTCACTCAATCTGCACGGACAACGATTAACAAAGTGTCAGTGAAACATGACGTGTATTGGTCAGACCACTCTCCGCTCATAATTGAATGTGACCTATACAAATTAAATCAGAAAGTTGAAATTGATGTTCCAATAGGCGCGGTTCAAAAAATGTATAATATGGGGAGATAGGCAGTTGGAACAGATAAATAAATATCATGAATTGTGCCATTCTAAACTAAAAGATATCGAATTTCCGCTAGAGTTAGACCATTGCTGTGATTACTCATGTAGTAATAAAAGTCATTACTTAATATTAGACAAATTTTGTAGGGAGATTGTTAGTAATCTGTCGGTATCTGCTTCGCAGACCTATGTTAAAAGAAACTGTACAAGAAATAAAGGTTATGTCCCTGGGTGGAATAAATACGTTGCTGGTACGCACAGGGAGGCTAAACATAAATTTCAGATGTGGTTATTGGCAGGTAAACCAAAAATCGGCAATATTTTTAATGAAATGTTAGAAACGAGTAAAAATTTAAATCAAAGTGAAAATGGTGCCAAGACAGGCAAAAGCAATTATAAATGGATTTACTTGCTTCAATTATTCGGCCAAAATTTCAAAATTTCTGGCAGAACACCAATAAATTAAATGTAAAACCTACATTTAATTTATACGTCCACGATCATAAGATGGTTGCCAATTTATTCAGCGAGCATTTTAGTGTTCAGTCGCCCTCGGATCCAGTTTCTTTTAATGTAAATGATGCTGCGACCATTGTGACGGAACGTAAGGTGTCCTTCTCAGCAAAGCATGTATCGACAGTTATAAAAAGCATGCAGAGGGGCAAATCGCCTGGTCACGATGTTCTCAGCATCGAACATTTTAAGTATGCAGGGGTGCACCTAACGCGCGTACTCGCGATGTTTTTTAATTTACGTCTATATCACTCTTACTTACCTGAGGCTCTTACTAATAAGACTGGTGACACTTCTGATAAAAATAATTATCGGCCTATCTCATTTGCTACAACAACAGCTAAATTGCTTGACAGTCTGTTGAATAGCAATCTTGAAAAACATGTGAAGCTAAATGATGCCCAGTTCGGGTTTAGAGCTGGATTATCTACCGGGAGTGCTATTCTGAGCTTGAAACATACGAGGAGAAGAACCCAGTATACGCTTGCTCGACCTGTCAAAGCCTTTGATCGCGTAATTTATGACTGCTTATGGGAGAAGTTGGGTGTGGGTGAGTCGATGGAGTGCATCTCCTCCTAAAATTCTGGTATTCAAACCAGAAAATCAAGTGAGATGGGCCGGTACGCAATCGAGTGAATATAGATTGTGGCGTAATGACAGGGGATTAAGATCGCCTCTATTGTTTAATTAGTATGTCAATCAGCTTGAGCGACTCAGTGGTACTCATTTCGGCTGTCATATTGACGATATCTGCTTCAATAATATAAGCTATGCTGATGACACGGTGTTGCTGAGTTCCTTCACCGCCGAGCACGTGAGAAATCAGCACTAAAATTGCAATTAACAATTTTATTGGTGCCGACGGCAATCCAACCCGGTAGCTCGCATACTGTGAAACTTATAACGCGCGCTAACCATCTGAGCTAGCACGGCTCTAGCTCAGCTCTAGCTTAGCTTTGAATAGCTAAGTCTTAGTTATTTTCTTGAATTTTGAAAAGTCGAGTTGAAGAGTCGAGTAACTGGTATTTCTAGCCTGTGCATGTTCCCAGTATTTACAGAATGTACATTAATATTATTATACATATTTTGCTTTTGCTTCATAGGAGATTTTGACATAGTTACCATGCTTGGCAAGGAGATTGGCAACCGCAGTTTTTTATTATTTTGAGTTGTTACCAGGCAGATACTTCATCATCATTATGTAGTAGTAGTAGTAGTAAGAGTATATAAAAGTACACACACACAAGTGTAATAATAATCCTATATAATCAAATTTATTAATACAATAAAGTGAGTCTTATATCATCATTCGTTTGTTTAACTCCTCTCCTAACATTCGCCCTACATGGCGACCCTGCCGAAGTAATTCGCGACGCGAATATGACACCCTCTGCCATATTTGGAGGAACATTTTTCTGTGTGCAACTGATGAACTAAATCAAGCTATGGCGTTCTATCTGGAGTTACGCGACTGTGTATACGTGTTTAACAAAAAGTTAACGAAAAATAACATCCAAGATGGGCGGTAAACAGACTAAAGAAGAAACCGTAATTGTGCAAAACGCAGTGGAAGCAATAAGGCAGGAATTGAACAATTGCATTTCACCTGACTACGAGTAATATTTTGCTGTCTATCATTGTGCTGGTACTTCTACTGGGGTCCCTATATTGCTTGTATCGAACATATAGGCGATGTCATATAAAGTGGATTAACACAGAGCTAAACAGAAATACCCTAAGAAGGTCTATTTTCGGCAACCACAACCCCCACAAATGTGGAAGAGGCAAGTCAACCAAGGGCGTATTATAGTATGACCGTCGCGGATCGAAGTTTAAAAGTGGCGTTTATGTGCATATAAAATGAGTAAAAAGTGCGTGTCTATTAATAGTGAAAAAAAAAGGGCTATAGTGTTTATAAATCAACTACATTAATCTGGGACTCTAGTCTATATTACTGAACTTTATATGTTAATTTAAATCATGTATTCGTTGTACTGTCTTTAATCGTCATGTAACCGTATTATTATTATATTAAATATTTCGTAAAATTATTTATAGTATACTCTATTCTACGTATTGGTAGTAAGTTATGAATATTTCTTTAGAACAGTTATATGAGCAATTAAAAGAAGTGAGAACATATTTAATTAAAATTGGACCGAGTAGACGTGAAGGAAAAGTTTTAGATACTAAACTTAAAGAGGCCAATGAAATATTTAGTGAATACTCTAAGTTGTTAATAAATTTTAATAGTAAAGTAAAGGAAGGTAAGATTAAATCTACTGATATTCCATCTTATCAAACCTATTGTAAGAATTTTGAATCATTATATCAGGATATTATAAAATTGTGTAAGCCTGAGTGTACAATCTGAAAATCCGAGCAATATGGATACTTTCGATTTGAAAACGGCTTTGACTTTATTACCTGTTATGTTAGATGACGAAACAAGTGTCAAACAATTAATCGACAATATTCAGTATTATAATTCTTTGTTAACAAAACAGGAATGCAAAAATAATTTAATTAAATTCATATTAAAAAGACGATTACTCTAATGTTGAAGACTTGGTTAGTGACATGCAGAAAGAGTTGTTGCCAAGAAAAGGAGCAGCAGCAATTCAAAATAAATTGCAAAAATTACGCCAAAATGATATGTCAATTCCTGATTATGGAAAACAAATAACAGAGTTATTTGTGGACCTTATGCTATCGCAAGCCAACGGTAATACCGCATATTACAATATTTTGAAAACTGTTAATGAAAAACAAGCGATCAAGCAATTTTCCGATGGCTTACGAAATCGTCGAATCAGCACAATAATTTCTGCTAGAAATTACAGCTCTCTGAAAGATGCCATTCAAGCAGCTCAAGATGAAGAGGCTTCATCATCATCGGCCGCAGGAGAGGTGATGGGTATGTCCAGTAAGAAATTTTATTATCCTAGGAATTTTCATCATAATTCTAGGTACCCACGTGGCAACGGGCGTAATCGGCAAATGTTTTCACAGCGGGGACACTACCATGGAAACTCGCAGCGATCGAGTTCATGGAACCATTCGAACTCACGTGGCCAAGGACAGCGAAGACGATATAATCGAGGTACGTTTCTGTAATTATCGCGGAAATCAAGGGATAAAAGAAATGTAGTCAATATAATTAATGAAAACCAGGAATCAACTTCAAATGAACCCCGACTAGATAAGTTTTTTCGAGAATAAACAAAATCATTTAATTTTGGCTAGTAGTAATAGCAATTGTTTTATTCATTTACCAGTTTCATCATGCAATAAGACTTATTCTTTCTTAGTCGACACAGGCGCATCTTTATCCGCCGTAACATATAAACATGCTATCGAATTAAGTGTTTCATTACATAAAGAGAATGTAATTATAAACGGTCTAGGTGGCGAGGTGCAAACAATCGGATATGTTTATGTTCCATTAATGATTCATGGATCTGTTATTAATCAAGTTCTTTGTTTTAATTCGTTACCAATTTCGTCGCATGGAATTCTAGGTAGAGACTTTTTGAATAGATTTGGAGCATGTTTAGATTTCGAGAAAAATATTTTATCTTTGAAATTAGGGTCGGGCCACACTTGTTTCTTGCCTTTCACTAATAATTATAATATTAACGTATTGGAAATTCCCCCAAGAAGTGAATCCATACATTATATTCAAACTGATTTTCAAACCGATTGCATTATTTGTTCACGAGAATTACAAGATGGCGTTTATTTGGCTAGCTCGATAGCGACACCAATTAAGGGAAAAATACCAATAAAAATATTAAATGTTACCGAAAAATCAGTAACATTGTCAGGAATAAATCCTGCAATTCATGATCTTAACGATTATAACATTTGTAGTTTTGAGAAAATGAGAATAATTCAGACCGAGTAAAACGATTATTTTCCTCATTAAAATTAAATGATTTAAATGACTTAGAAATTCAAAGTATTCAAAATATTTGTGCAAAATATGCAGATGTTTTTATTTAGAGGGTGATAAATTGACAACAACAGATATTTACACTCACAATATTTTTGAAACCAAACGTTAGTCCAGTATTTTCAAAACCCTATAGGTTACCAATTAGTCAGAAAAGGAAATTAATCGTCAAATTAGCAACATGCTTAAAGAAGGGATTATAGAACCTAGTAAAAGTGACTGGTCTAGTCCAATATTATTGGTGCCTAAAAATTAGATAAATCGGTAATAAAAATGGCGATTGGTAGTGGATTACCGTAAATTAAATAACTGTATAGAGGATGATAAGTACCCCTCCTGATATCACAGAAATCTTAGAATCTTTGTCTGGAAGTGTATATTTTACATTTAGATTTATATCAAGGGTATTACAATGTTAATTTAGATAAAAGTTGTCGAAAATTTACTGCTTTCGATTCTGGTCAATATCAGATGACGAGAATGCCCATGGGATTAAAAACAAGTCCCAGCTCTTTCTCGCGAATGATGAATTTAGCAATGTCAGGACTAAATAATGAAAAATGCTTGATTTATTTAGATGACGTCATTGTTTTTGGTAGACAACTAGACCACCACAATAAAAACTTACAGGATGTTTTTGAAAGACTTCGTTCAGTAAATTTAAAATTAAATCCGTCAAAATGTACATTTCTTAAAAAACAGATTTTATATTTGGGACATTGTATATCTAACGAAGGGATTTTACCTGATCCTGAAAAAATAAATACAGTAAAAAACTATCCTTGTCCGCAAAATGCCGACGAAGTTAAAAGATTTGTGGCGTTCACAAATTATTATAGAAAGTTTATACCCAACTTTGCTGAAATTGCACAACCATTAAACCAACTTTGTAGAAAAAATACTAATTTCGTTTGGACTGAAAAATGTCAAAAGTCTTTTGAAACACTCAAAAAACGTATTATGTCCCCCCCAGTTTTAGATTACCCTGATTTTTCAAAAGAAAATTATTTCATTTTACAAACCGATGCATCTAATAAAGCAATTGGAGCAGTTCTGTCGAATAAAAATGGAAGACCAATAGCATTTACTAGCAGATCTCTGAATAAGGCTGAATCAAACTATCCAGTTATAGAAAAAGAGTTGTTAGCGATAGTATGGGCCGTCAAATATTTCAGACCGTATCTGTATGGGCAATATTTTAAAATCAGGACTGACCATAAACCTCTAGTATACCTATTTGGCATGAAAGATCCATCGAGCAGGCTTATGAAGTTTCGTTTGGTATTAGAGGAATATAATTTTGACGTAGAGTATGTAAAGGGTTCAGATAATGCAGCTGCAGATGCGTTATCTAGAATCTGTTTGAGTTCGAAAGAGTTAAAAGAGTTAAATGAGAACATTGTTAATGTCATGACACGAGCAAAATCGCGAAAAATAATAAACCAGGATCCTCCTCGTTGGACATGATACCCACAGACTTGAGGCCTGATCAACCGAAAGTCGTGGGTAATCATGTCAAACCAGCAGAATCAGTGGAGTTGCGTATGGTTAATAAAGATGATTTGAAAACATTGAGAAAATTAAGAGTTATTAGTAAAGAAAATAATACATTTTGTTATGTTGAAAAGAAAAGATAATTTATATTAAATATCTAAGTTTCGACTCACGAATGACGCGACGCGAGTTTGTGAGGAATTAGATGAATTTTGTGTTAATAAATGTTAATGAAGTATGTATAATAAAGAAGGATGGTAATAAGGAATTTATTAAAAACTAGTTGAAGAAGTTAAATCTATGAATGATAGGACCGGTCCACGTACATATAATAAATAATGTAAAACGATATATAGTAAGGATGACAGAAAGGTGATATTAATGACTTCCATCTCCTACCTAGCAGTGGCCATGCAGGTATGAGAAGGATGGTCAACAATATAAAAAGTATTATTATTGGCCTGGGTTAGATAAGGATGTAAAGAACTTTGTTAGGCATTGTGACAAATGTCAGCGTCAGAAATTTTCGTTACCCGTAAGAGAGCCATTAGAAATAACAACGACAGCTAACACAGCGTTTGAAAAGATATATTTAGACCTAGTAGGTCCATTTGAAGTTGATAATAATAATTACTCTTATGGTTTAACGCTACAATGCGAACTCACTAAGTATGTCGAAGCATATCCTTAATTTCTAAAACCAACGAAGTAGCAAAGAGTTTTGTTACTAACTTTATTCTTAGGTATGGAGTACCAAAAGTAATAACTACTGACAGAGGAAAGAGTTCACCGCATCATTATTCCAAGAGGTATGTAAATTGCTTCAAATAAAACAATTAAATTCGACTGCTTACCACCACCAATCACTAGGTGCGTTGAAGTGTCACATAAAATTTAAATGCTTTTCTTCGCATTCAAATTGATAATCACCCTGAAACATGGAGCGACTGGTTACCATTTTGGTCGTTTGCCTATAATACGACAGTTCATACAGAGACGAAATTCAGTCCTTATGAACTTGTCTTTGGTAAAAAATGTTCACTTCCTAGTAATTTGACAGTAGATTTAGAGCCACTTTATAACTACGATCATTATCCATGTGAGCTCAAATACAGGTTACAATTGTCACAAAGAGACGCAAGAAATAATTTGATAAAGTCTAAAGAAAAGAGGAAAATTATATTTGATAAATATACCAAGCCTATAAAATACAATGTAAATGATTTAGTACTCTTAAAAAATGAGTCAGGTAATAAACTAAGTGATCTATACTCTGGTCCTTATAAAGTTGTTAAAGATGTAGCACCAAACGTAGAAATAATTAAGAATGGTAAAAATGAATTAGTACATAAAAACCGCACGAAATTGTATATCCAATAATAAATAAAACATATTTTATATGCTTTGTCTAAGTACATTTATTGTTATTATTATTATTTCTTTCTGTAGATTACTTAATATTACGTAATTATAAATATTCTAAATTAAATAATCAAAAAAAAAATCTTCTTAAAATAAATACCTTATATATTATTTTATAATGTAACTGTTCCTAATATTTACAAAAATAAAATCTTTTAATGTATCGATGTTTAAAAAAAAAATGTATCCTTGTATTGTCACATTTTTTTTCTTTTGGATGGAAGGTGTAGTAGTAGTAGTAAGAGTATATAAAAGTACACACACACAAGTGTAATAATAATCCTATATAATCAAATTTATTAATACAATAAAGTGAGTCTTATATCATCATTCGTTTGTTTAACTCCTCTCCTAACATTCGCCCTACAATTATCATTACAGCTCTTCAAGTCAACTGCTGAACATCAACTGCCTACCCCATGGAATGCCAAAAGCACGGTTCTGAGCCAACTGCATTCATCGACTTCCTGCATGTCTTACCAGGTTGTCACCAATCGATTGTGTCGTTCTCACCTCACCGCCTACCGGTACGAGGCTGCCACTCGAGAAACTTTTTTCCCCATCAGTTGTCGGTTCTTCGAGCTATGTGGCCGGCTCATTGCCACTTCAGCTTACTAATCCGTTAGTTCATGTCGGTCACTCTGGTTCTACAGCGGATATCCTCATTTCTAAGTTTATGACGCAAAGAAACCCCGAGCATAGCCCTCTCCGTAGGTCGCTGAGCGACATTGCGCGTCCTCATACGGCCAGCAGTGAAGGACCACGTCTCAGATCCATAAGATATATAATCTATTCATAACACGCACTGGTTGTACAATCTCGTTTTCAGGTTTTGAGGTATACCTGACGAGAAGATGTGTCATAATTTCCCGAACGCTGCCCAGCCGAGATGAATCCGTCGATTGACTTCTCGATCGAAATTAGACTTACCTAGTCGGACTATTTGTCCCAGGTAAATATACTCATCAACAGCTTAGAACTTAGTGCTCCCAACACCGGCGTAGGTGTGACATGGACATTACTCATGATATTTGTTTTGTCCATGTTCATCTTAAGACATATCCGTTGGAAGACACTATTCCGATGATATCCCAGACGTCAGTCTGAGTGAGATTAGAATGGCTCTCCAGCACCTTAAATATGGCAAGGCCAGGCGAGGATGGAATTACAGCGGAGCTTCTGAAAGCGGGTGGAAAACAGGTACTTCCTTTAGAAGCTTTTTAATTCGGTCCTCCATGGAGGCACTACTCCGGAGGCGTGGAGCAGAAGAGCGGTGGTATTTTCCTTCAAGAAAGGCGACAATGCTCCTTGAAGAACTACAGACCAATTTCCCTTCTGCGCCGCCTCTACGTCCTGTTTACGAGGATCATTACTAATCGTCTCGCACGCAAACTCGACGACTCCCAGCCTCCCGAACAAGCCGGTTTCCGAAAAGGCTTTAGCACCATATACCACATACATGCCCTTTGGCAAATACTACAGCATACTGAAGAGCACAATCTGCCACTTTGTCTTGCGTATGTTGGCTATGAGAAAGCCTTTGATTCCGTCGAAATTTTGGCGATGCTGCAGTCCCTTCAGTGGTGCCAAGTTGAATGTCGGTATATCGAAGTGCTGAAGTGTTTCTACAGTAGGGCTACGATAGCTATCCGAGTACAGAACCAGAGTACGAAACTTATCCAACTGCAGAAAGGTGTAAAACTGGGGACGTTATATCCCTGAAACTCTTCACCGCTGCATTGGAAGACGTTTTCAAGCTACTGGACTGAAAGGATACGTAATATCAATTATGAGTACATCACTCACCTTCGATTGTCTGACGATATAGTCCTTATAGCAGAATCGCTGAAGGACCTAAGGACTATGCTCAATGACCTCAATAAAAAGATACTTATTTGATTATAATTTTATAACTATGTAATGATTTATTGCATAACTATGCAATTGTTATTCTTTTTGAAGCAATCTATTAGGTAGGCCTATGTTCAGCAGTAGACTTTTATAGGCTGTAATGGAATATAGGATTTCGTTCATAATTTTTTTTGCATAAGTATCTTCTTATGACGATAATTTTGACGTTCTTTGGAAAATTTGTTGGGGCGTAAGAGAATATATTAACTCATTTTTGTCATAGTGTGTCGCAAAAGATGACTGTGCGATACATGAGAACGACGTCATGGTCTCTATAGATGTGCGATATCAATTCATATTTCATCATCACTACCTCCCTTCACTTGTCCACAGCTAAACTAAAGGCTCCTTCAAGTTATTCAACAAAGCAAGTTTTAAGTAATTCGATGTAATTTTGTAGATAATATTTACCTTAGTAGTACGGTAGATTCAGAGTTTTAATTAAATGAAAAATCCCGGGGAATTAATCATCATCATCTGCATCATAAGGTCGTCATAAGTCTACTGCTGAACATAGGTCGCCACCAAGGATTGACTAGCAATACAATCTACTAACGAAAAATAAGTTATTAAAAATTCATGAATTAAACATCAATTAAAATACAACGATTTATTATTGATTCTGAAGTTACACAACTCTGTATTTATTCATGGTATATATATTTAATTTTGTGTTATCTATATAATAAAATTTTAAAAATGTGTTTTTTTTTTTAATTTTCCTCTCATCTCATCTCCTCTCATTTTTCTGCTGGATATGAGCCTTTCATGTTGTAGGAAAATGTCTTAGATTTTATTAATTAACTGTAAATTTGTAAGATGACGCAAGAAATTTTAGTACAGAGTTAAAAAAGAAAAAACAAATGCTTGTTTATCGTACTGTATCTAAATCTTTATTCCCACAGAACACGTTCAAATAACATTTCATTATCATTTCATTTAGAATGGAACTGACGTTTTCACAAAAGGTTTTTCTTGAATGTGGGAACTGACATAACAGCAATAAGATTATGTAATTCAACGTCAAACTCGATGTTTTCATGAACGATAAATAAAAAGGGTATTCATAATCTGTTCTACACATTGTTCCCGTTACATTAAAGAATTATGATAAAGCAGGACAAAAACGTGGCAAAACCATGCCGCAGCTATAATAATATGGTTGTAGCACGGTGGTTATTTTTTTAACCACACCGGAACTCTCCCCTATAGCTTGAATAGGTTTTACATACACAAATTTCACGTGTACAAACATCCACACGAGTTATTACTTGTAGGCCAAATAAATAGTTGATTCCTGCGGGATTCGAACCTGCAACCCGATCAACCTCAGGGAAACATTCCGTCTGTCTACACTCAACAGACAGGTAGAGGCTGCTCTAATCTATGCCCAACAAAGAAAGAAAGATGAAGTGCGACGAGGAAAGCAAGCCAAAACCATACTCAAGCTATCTTACCCCTTATTAAAAGGACAACAACGCACCTGTAATTCCTTTGGTGACCCAGTTCTTCATTGGCGGCGGTCGACACTTATCGTCAGGTGAGACGATTGCTCGTTTGCTCACTCTCCTATAAAAAAAAATCCCCTTTCCTTCATTGGTGTGCACGTGGTGAATCAGCTCTTACAATTGCGAGAGCTTAGTCCCTGAACTACACGGCTGCTACGAATTATTATGTACAAGCATAAAAATAAAGTAACAACCTCTAAACGGCTCACTGCAGAGCACAGGCCTCGTTTCCTCTATTAAAGGGTAATGAGTTTAGAAAGTCTTTTACCCTTAATGCGTCACATTAAGTCGTGACTCAATGTAAGTCATCCATCGTACAAGACATAAAGTAGATTTATCGTGTATTATGTTCAAAGTTAATTTTTAAGTTTTTTATAAATTTAAGCGATGGTCCGTGGCGCAGTGGCTTAGTATTAAGTTATGGCGCTGAGGGACACGGGTTCAAATACTTATAGATACCCACAGCCAACTTCAACCAATGTACCTTCTGAGGATTTAGATGTAATGACTCACCGCCTGTAATTATACTGGCTCTATATACGACTCACAGCGGAACACACCAGTGCACTTGCTGCTGCTTATTGGCAGGAATAGGTGGTTTCTACCAAGACGCACTCCTAGGTAGAATAGGAGTCCTACGAACCAGTAACCTACAGCAATTTGAATGAGATTTTGTATTTAGATAATGTTTCATTTTCTAAGTTTATCTAGATAGGTGTCAAACCCACATAAAATTATATTTTTGCCAGCGTCTGGGAAATCCCGGTCGTCCCGCCGGTCGCTTCATTAAAATCAGTAGATAAAATTTGTTTTTGTTATAATTTACGTTCGCGTGAAAATAAATCTTTCCTCCTTTAAATCCAAAAATTTTAAGGCATTCATTTTATCCTATTTACTCCCCATTATGTTACTAATTATCTTCGTACCGGAATATTAATTTTAGACAAATAGATAGATAGATAGATAACACTTGATGATGCATAATATAGAATGGTATATAATTACATAGATAAGATAAATATATGGTTACACTATTTGTTTTTATATGTATTGCACATTTATGTTATGTGCAATAGTTTTAAAATATATATTAGTATTATATATAAAAACAAATAGTGTAACTAGATAAAGGTGGAATAATTATATACAAATGAATTTGATACAATCAAAGTTGAAAATAGTAATCATGTACATGTTTTTTAAAAACCGGTAGAGATTGAGCGCGTCTTGTTGATAACGGCAAGTGATTCCATAATTGGACAGCTTGTATTGTAAATGACCTGTCCAAAAATTTGGTAGTGTGAGCTGGCTTTTTAATATTAAATTTTATGGAAAAATTCAAACCAATTTTTTAGATAAAAAGGATTAAAAAGAATATTATAAGGAATTGGCAACCACTGACCCTTTTACTAAATCTAGCCTGATAAAATAATCCGACACGTGACCATATTTACTACCCAAATACGAGTATGAATCTTATACAAAAATTTTTAAGCCGCTCAAGTTTATCAAGATGCATTTTACCGAGATCCAGATATCTGACATCTGCATAATCGAGAATTGGAAGCAGAAGAATTTGCGCGAGCGCAATCTTAGTGACAGTTGGTAAAAAGTTTCGTAGTCTTCTCAAAGAATGAGCAGCTGCAAAAAGTTTAAGACTAACTTCCTGTAACTGAGTACCCCAAAATAAAGTCTTACCAAGTCAAGTCTTTGACAGTGTCACTAGTGGGGACAAAGACTTAGAATATACTGGCGTATAGACCACCTGACAGCCCAAAAAATGTGTAACCAAGTTTGATTTGTCATTGTGTGCGTTAGTTAGTGATGTACATTTTATTCATTAATTTATTTAACAATTTATGTACACACAAAGTAATGTTACAATGAAAAATAAAAAAAGATATTTTGTACAACGACACTGCTTATTTCATATTGAAATTTCTTCCAGCAGGCCTAATACTGGACAAATTCAAGAGATGCGGATTTAGTGTACACTGTCATAATAAATTTTATAATATTAATATACTTAATATAAAGTAAAGATAATAAAACATATATCCATACAAATATATATACTAAATACTATACTATATACATATATGTATATATAAAAAATACAAAGAAAGATAGTGCTCTTTAACTCGCCTTTAAACACTGAAACTGTTTGAGCCTCACGAATTGCAGCAGGAAGAGAATTCCATAACCTAACTGCATGTACTGTAAAAGAGTGAGAATAGAACTTAGTTCTGGAGGAAGGAAATTTAGGAGGGTTTTAAATGTGATCTGCAACTGCATCGGGGAAATGCAAAGCGGAATCGATCACGTAGATACGGTGGTGATGTTGGATTATATAGTATAAAGAGGAGGCATAGGATTCGGGTATTCCTGCGAAGTCGAATTGGGAGCCACTTGAGCTGTTTGCGATAGGAGGAGACGTAGTCATACTTTTAGCCTGAAAATATAACAAATACATAAGTTTTGCAAGCGCTCAAGTTTGTTTAATTGCTCCTCAGTCGCATCCAAATAACAGATATCAGCATAATCAAGATTCGGCAAAATAAGTGTTTGGACAAGAAATCTTGGAAATGGAAGTTTGAAGATATCACCTTGTGATACAGTAATAAAGATGGAAAAGAGTAAAGGAGAAAGGACGCCACCTTGAGGTTCACCCGTAGCTAGATTGCACCACTTAGATAAAGTTTCATTTGAACGAATACACTGAGAACGGCCACGGAGGTAGGAGTCAAACCATAGAATAGATGAAGGAGACACATTAATAGAATGAAGAATGCTAAGAAGTATATAAAATCATAGAATTGAAGGCACTACTAAAATCTAGCAGCACAAGTACCGTTAAGTATTTTGGTCTATACCGCACCGGATATCATCCGTTACTTTGAAGAGAGCAGTAGTTGTACTGGCCAGGCCTAAAACCAGATTGAAAAGTACTTAAGATATTGTTACGGTTAAGAAACTTGGCCAATTGTGTATGGACAATATGTTCAAGCACCTTGAAGAAATGGTAGAATATAGGGCTAATGATAATGAGTTGTAGGTAGGATCGAAACTTTGGGTATAGGAATAATATGAGCTAACTTCCATGACGACGGAAAGCAACAAGATAAAGAGAAATTAAAGATATGAGTAAGAATAGGGATAACAAAGGAAGAATCAACGAAATCATTTTAGAGCAGATGTTATCATTTCCAATAGCAGTAGATGAAATTTCAAGGACGGATAGCTTAGTATCATATTCAGTAAGAGAAGTGAAATTAAACGAGGAATAAGGAGGCATTGGGCATTTGGATAATTCAAGTAGGGTTCTGGCTTTTGTAAACGATGAAACTATGACAGGAGGGTTGGCAAAATGTTCGTTGATACTATCCATTATCCAAGCTAATTTCACTTCCCGCACTAGCAGAATATTTTCCGACACCGACAGATCTCAGAAAACTCCAGGCTTTTGCAGTATCGCAACTTGTGAGGGTATCATGTAAAATAGCGCCTTTAGCATCTCTACACAAACGATTGCAGCAATTTCGTAGTATTTTAAAGCTGATTAAATTGCGTTCAGGATATTTTATACCTTCTTTAGCTTTATCTCTACGCGCCATCAGGTCTTTTATAGCAGCTGTGATCCACGGTGCAGGATTTTATTTATTTATTTAATCTTTTACATCTACCTTATACTAAGGGATATAGGGCGGACTTAATGCCTTGTGGCATTCTCTACCAGTCAACCCTGGATGATTTGAGAAGCTGTGGCAGGTGTAACAATCACCCATAAATTAATAAATAAGTTAAAATATTATATCTAACAACAAAATGCAAATAAATAAAATATTTTTAAAATATACAAACTTAATATCTACTTTGTAATAAATAAAGAATAAATAGTAAATATATAAACGGATATTTATATATACAAAATTTAAATAATATAAAATAATATAATATAAAAATAAAATAACATGATGCATATTAAAATACATAATATACAAAATATCAATTACAAAGCGAAAGAGAGAAAAAAAAAGTCGGATAAATCAATTCCTGTTAAAGAATTCTCGAACTAGTCTTTTAAAATAATGTTTGTTTCTGGTTTTTTTATATGAACAGGCAGGGCATTCCAGAGCAGTATGGACTGCACAGTAAAGAGGAATTAAAGAAACCACTCTTATGTGGTGGAATACGAATTTTAAGACTATTTTGGGGACGGGAACTCTATCATGAGTAGAATATTGGTACTGAAAGTTATCCTTAAGATAAGAAGGAGAATTTGGGTTATTTAAAATTGAATATAGTACTTGTAAAATTCAGGGAGCTACGCCTTTGACGAATAAGCCATTTAAGCTTAGAACGGTACTGCGAAACATGGTCATACTTACGTAAGCCGAAAATGAACCTAATGCAATTGTTGAGGAGGCGCTCCAACTTACCGAGAGAATATTGAGATAAATCTGGGTAACACACATCTGCATAATCGATAATGGGCAATATCAAAGTCTGGATAAGTAGAAGTTTAGTTTTAAGAGGCAGAAAGTTTTTGAGACGGCAAAGAGAACGTAAGGTGGCAGTAACTTTACGGCTAATTTCAGCAACTTGAACTCCCAGCTTAAGGTATGGTCCATATAAGCCAAAATTTTAGAGATTTACAATATGGCAGCAATGTTCCATTGTAAAATACGGGAGAAAGATCATCGTTATTAATGTTGGCTAATATTCTGCTACTACCTATAACCATTACTTTACACTTGGAAGGGTTAACCGAAACACCATGTCTGTACGACCAATCTCTTATGGCATCAAGGTTGTGGTTGATTTTGTTAATATTATCATTAAGGTCATTAACACTAGATTGCACATAGAGCTGAAGATCATCTATACAGATGGTACGAACAGTTGAGAACTGAAGTGATAGAATTTATAAATAGAAAACATTATAGGAGAAAGTATTCACCTTGCAGCACGCCTGTTTCAATGTCAGCCCATGTTGAGGACTCTTGTCCTAATCGAACTGATTGCTGGCGGCCGCGAAGATAGGATGAAAACCATTCCAAAGCTGGGATTGAGAATTTAAGATTAGCTAGGAAGGCTATAAGGATATCGTGGTCGACTGTGTTAAAAGCATTTGAAAAATCAACAAGCACTACCACTGTAAGCTTCTGCTCATCCATTCCCATTCGAATGTCATCTGTGACTTTTATCAAGGCAGTGGTAGTACTGTGACCTGCGCGAAAGCCTGACTGATATTTATTCAGCAGGTTATGTTTGGTTATGAACATAGAGATTTGCTTGTGAACACAGGCTTCCAGAACTTTAGATAGGTATGGCAAAATTGAAATTGGTCGAAAATGGGTAGGTAATGAGGGATTAGGTATTTTAGGAAGTGGTCGCACAAATGCTTTTTTCCACTGAGTAGGATATTGGCCTGAGTCAAGGGAATAGTTTACGATATGTGTGATTGCAGGTAAAAGGCACTCAAGGATCATGGATATCATAACCTTACTAACCTCATCGCAACCCACAGCCTTGGATTTAATAGCTAATACTGATTTCTGGATCTCATCCACAGTCACAGGTAAAAAGTGAAAAAAAAAGGAATAGGAGGAGAAGGCATGGATTGAATGGAAACTATTGTTGTAGAACGAACTGTGGGATCAAAAGGAGAAGTAGAGATAAAATGATGATTTATTTCACCCAGAGTGATTGATAGAACATGATCAGATGTAACGGCCTTACTAATACCTAGTGTTTTAAGAAATTTCCATACATCGGCGATCGAAGAATTTGTAATATTACTATGGATATAACGGCGTTTAGCATTTCGTACCATCTGATTGCATCTGTTTTTCACAGGATTGTGTCTTATTTTCACACGTTTTACTGTTGCATGGTGATTATATAAATCCAAATTAGAGAATTGAAGTTAATCACTTCGTCCTCAATTTTAGAACAATCAATAACCGGTGTCCAGTCAATTAAACTAGCATAGCCCCTCAACGTCTCCAAGTTAATGCCCTTATAACTTCTAAGATATCGAAAATGTGGTTTGCGCTTAGGGCACGTACACGGTAGGTTAGTTATATTTTATAGTAGGTTATATATTTTATAAAATGTTTTGCTGTTGAATAAAAAACAGGGACACGGAGTATATAATGGCTGCTTTATTTTACATATAACTTTTACTTTTAATAATTACAAACATAAAACAATTTAACAGTTAAATACATTAAAGAAATTAATTTTAACATTCGACTCAAACATGAATTTAAACTTAATAATTTAAGAAGGAAACTTAGAGAATCTAAATAAGATTGCTCTGTTTAGGCCAATATTTTATGGGGCTACTCTCCTTCATCTGTCCCTGAAAATAATAAACTTGAATAAAACTACCTTTACGAATTATATCGCGTTTAATAACTTACTTTTATTAATTCCCGACGTTTCGGGTGCTTTACAGCACCCATGGTCACGGGAGACTGAGATTGACGTCCCGATGTCAGAGTTAACCCAGAGTACCTTCAGCTCTTTTAATTATTAATTTTGGTCCGATCTACGCAGAATGAACTTACTGTGTCTTGAAGTCTTGCAGTGGTATGCTTGTTTAATTTTAATTTTATTAATTACAGGATCTAAGCAGGTGGTAGTTACCCAGTCTCTATTGAAATTAGGATGTTTTTTAATTTCAATAGCCTCAAGTATCATCCTTGGCAGGAATCGATGTTCTTTCGCGAGAATTTGTGGCTTATCAAATCTTATTTAATGCGGGGCCAGTCTAGGATATGATCACAAACTGCAGACTTCCGGAACGTTGGTGCTTCACGTCAGCTATGTGTTCTTTTACGTGGGTTTTATTGATCGTTTTGTTTGCCGTATATATGAGAGACCACATTCATAATCAAGCTTGTACACTCCTGCATCTTGTAGAGGAATATTGCACTTGACGGATGGTAAGAACTGACTAATCTTCTTCGGCGGCTTGAAGAATATTCTAATAGAAGCTCGCTCAAGATGTAGCCAATCTTGTCTGTGACACCTCTGACATATGGTAGTACAGCAGGCACACGCTCGACTGTGGCTGGCTTCACTCGGTCACTGTGACGTAGGCGCAGGTCCCGAAGCTTGTTGTCGTGCAGAACCCGCTTGACATGCTGAAGCTCGGCGGCAGGTGTTTGCTGTCATAGAGCCTCGTGCTCTCTGCAACAAAGATTTGCCCACGGTAGCTAACTGTGAAGGATGATGGTGGGATTCACCGTTTCAATATCATTGTATGGGTCTTTTTCATACACAGTGACCTATAGTGTTGTTAAAATTTGGAAAAAGACCCATACAAACCGATATTATTTGAACAGTGAATCTCAAGATACAGGTGTCTGAGGATACAGATGCACTGTCTATTCTCTCAATCTCGGTATGTTAAGAAATCGGTAATTCATCCATGGACTGACTGCGACAAGTGCAGCTTAATCTCGCAGATCTATGATCTGCGCTGCTGTTAATTAACCACGAATTTTCTCACGACTAACCCTGTAGGCGAAGAAACACGCTATCAAGCTCTCGGCACACTCGTTGGGCATCAAGCATAAATCGAGCATCGGGCGTTGTGATTATCAATAATACTATGGAATTAATACTATCCTGGCACACCTAACCGCGTGTCTCATGCGTGGGCATCTAGCGGCGCTTAAGGAGCATTACTAAATATTTAACTACACTGAAAGTTTTATCATTGTGACTTGGGAATATAATCCGAAGCTCCGCCTAACCCCTTGGGCTAGCGTGATGCTTTAAAAATTGTACTAGTGAGACCGTGAGGTGCGGGTGGTTAAGGTATATTATATTTTTTGGTTGATAAATAGATACTCAGTTGGGTTCATGATTGCTTAAATAGCATAATCTAAAGTTTTATTTAATATACTACAGTTTTATTATGTATAAAAATCTATCTCTACTTTTACCTAAAGTTTTTGAAGTTAGTTTTAGAAGACTTACTGTAACAATATAATACTTACTGTTACAAATACTCGTAATGTAGGAATGGCTCCTTTTAATAAGATTGTTTTTATTCTGCTTTTCCTTTTATATTTCTCAAGAAAATGTTTGCTGCAAATTGTAGAGTTCTTCTTTGGATTCCAACCAACCCGCCCTATTAACCTTATCCATTTTTTTATTCTATTCATCTGTTTGACAAACGGCAATATAAAATTACGTTTTAAAACGCAAATTGAACATTTATTTTCATTCTCTCCTTGTTTTGTGGGCAAGTTTATCGATTCATTATAAACATTCAAGATAAATATCGACATTAATTATGATATAGTTTAGTCAATCCCTAGCGTACATGTAAAATATTTTGTTCAAAAATGAATTCACCAAAATCATACAAATTATCAACAACGTGACTTTTTTCTTAGCAAAATATCAAAATTAATAAAATAATTGAAAATATTCTATATTTTAAACAGTATATAATTTAAATTTTAAGCAAAAATTGACACGTGCAAAGTGCAACCATCAGGATTATTTCTATTTTTGACACCACAGTCACTCACGGAACATGTAACTATTTTGGAAAACTATGAATTTTAGACACTAACACTATTATAATCTAAAAAATTACAAAATATCTAGGAGCTTATTTCTTGCGTACCGAATTGTGCCGACCTGTCATTCGAAATCGGTTACAGAGTCATGAGATTTGGTATCCTTTTCTATCTTGCATTTTCCCATAAGTTTTCTTCTCCCTTGCACACTATGCGTCTATACGCCAGTATATTCTAAGTCCATGACTGGGGATTATATTACCATCAAATACAACTTTGGTTGCTTGTGGTAAATTACATTTTGCAAGCATATGCGGAGAGGAGAAAATATAATAATTACTTTTACAATTTACACAAATACTTTAAAATTTACAGTTGTTAAAATCAATTTTCTAAGATCGCGTGATAAAATAAAATGATGTGTCTTACCTAGTTGTGAGCATCTCCACCCTCCCTCAATTGCGTGCCATCCCCGTCACCACTAATCCCCACCACTACTACCAACATTACTACACTAGGAAAGACACACCACCGTCTATAATACGATACGTTTTTCGCCTCTAAATGAGATATCCTCAGGTGAAGTAGACTCTGCGGTGGCTGAAGGCTAGCTAAAGGTAATGCTGGGATTAGTGCTGACTGAAATAGTGCACGCAATTGAGTGAGGCAGGAAGTGCTCTTCACTAGATAAGACACATCATTTTATTTTATTACGCGGATCATGCAAATTGATTTTTTCATTTTGAATATAATGGATTTCCGCAAAGTAACACCTGATTGTATTAATTATAGTTTTAACATTAAATTTTATTTTATGAAAGTTGCTACATCACGGGTTTTCTAATTTGTTACGTTCGCCAAAATAAATTTTTCTTACAATTTATTTTAATTAAATCAACCGCTGACCTTGGGTCGAGCATGGCAAAAGAAGGAGATTAATTAATATTTTCAGCTGTTGTGTGTGTGTGTCCATTAACTTTGTACGTTACTTTAACCATTAACTTTAAAAATAAATTCAGGTATTACTATTATCAGCATTATTAAAAATCAATGAAGTATCATTAGCATTGTAATTAAAGTAGCCCCGTAAATCTATTTACAAAATTAGAACTCTATCGGTTTGTCACAATTTTTCCGACCGGTAACAAGACATTAAATATGCATATCGTCAGCGTGCTATAAACATGATGGATAAAACGGAAACTGTATGTATGTTATAAATGAAAGGTGAATATATTGTAATTTTTACGTCAAATAATTATAGAGTTATGGGACCGATAAACGGCACACAATGGTCAATAGAGCCAACCTAAGCTTGATCGGACTTTATCTTGAAACTATCCCAAGCTATCGAACCAATAGCGCTAATAGATAGATCGACCGCTGGCCTTAGAAAATAGGCATAAGATGACGATTTTTATAATTTTTCTAGTTTTAATTAAAGTATACTATGCTTTGTGGCATTCCTTGCGTTAGGCCTATGTTCAGCAGTGGACTTATGAATGGCTGTAATGATGGTGATGATGATGATGATACTATTTATACGGATGCTAAAACTTTTATTTTAGGAGTCAATTTCTATCTCTGTATAACACATCACACAAAAACCAGTGAATTAATTAGAATAAAACTTTCACTGATACCTATGTACATACGCTATATATTATTGAAGCCGGATAGTAGTTTGGATGGACAATCAACGCAATGTTATTTAATAGTTTAGTTGATTAATTCTACCTTCATCTTTAGATGTTGTGTCTTTATAATTGCTATATACAATTATAATACTCATAGGCGAAATAACTCAAATACCAATGTAAACTTCATTATGTATTACTTAAAATATATTGAACGTTAAAACTTTGTGATGTAGAACCAGGATGCGCATCGAAGATTTAAGTTGTTCTGTTTTTAAATAGCGCACATCTCTTAAAAGTGCAAAAAGTGAGATATTTAACTTTAATAAAAAAAGTAGTGTTAGGCATCTTTATATCGCTGGAATATTTTTTTGCGCAGGGAATTGCCTTTAACGCTGGTAGTTGGTAGACGCATTTTTTTATTTACTTCCTATTTTTAAAGTATTTGGTTTCCTCACGATGTTTTCCTTCACATCTCGAAACATAGTAAACCAAATTTAAAAAAAAAACTATTAACAATTTCGTTAGTTCTCGCTAAGGTTGCTCGCGTACTATGCGGCAAATATAACCTGAGTCTTCCGTCGTCGTCGTCTACATCTTCCTTAAGTTATTAACCTACAAATTTAAAAATGTATAATGGCTATGCTCTCTGATTACTGAAAACCTGTCATTATTCTCCTTTTCGAAGGTGCTTTAATATCTTGTATCAATGGCGTCGACAATTGGGATTTGCTGTACTAAACTTCTAATTTGAACGAATTCTTTTCGATTACAAATTTTATATTCGTCGTGGGCTTGTCAAAAATTTTATTTTGCTTTTTATATATGTATTAATTTATATATCTAATATGTACAGTAATCGGAATAGTAGCGCAATGGTGCCTAAGGATAATTTGATGTTAAAAGGAGGAATCTTATTGAGGTGATACAAAATTAATTAGGTTTAACTTTTTACCAATCGCCATTATGTCAACATAATGTTTCTTACTCATTTTTTTATTCATTATTAAAAATTTGTCTATAGTAGAAATGTCATTAATATTTTTTTTTGATAAATTATCTTTTTTTATAAGGTAAAGGTGACAAACGAGCACGCAGTCCACCTGATGGTAAGTGGTTGCTGTGTCTCATAGACATCTACATATATCCTTGATTACGACTTTGATGTTATTTATTATTTATTAAGTAATTTTAAGTACTCAATTAATCACTGATTTTCTTTAACTCAAAAGAAATTCTTCTTGTTCCCGAAAACCTCCATGAGGTTTCCCACTACAAACATCCCGAAATTACCAATTACAATTAAGTATTTTATTTTGCGGTGAAAATTAAATTAAATACTAAAATAACTTATTCGTTAAAATAAAATAATGAAATTGCAATTTTAAGTTACAATGTGCTCTGAAAAATAAAAAAATAAAATATAATTCGAAAACATTATGTTGATTTTATTGTTGCGGCTATACCCACAACCCACCACACTAGCCAAGGTTAGCTGGAAAACAATGCCATTTCGGCACTAACTTTGCCTTTGTACCAATTATTTTGAGTGCAATAATAGCTGCCTCTCAGAAATGAAAATCCCCCAGAAGTGAAAAGAGGCCTGTACTAGCCAGTAATTAAGGGGTGTATATTAAGTTCTATATTACTATATAAGGTATGATGGGACTGTCAGATATTATAGTATCAAGTACCTAAATTAATAAAAAATATAAAAATCAGGGGCTAAATTTAAAAACAAGCGAGGAAAACTTGCGTATGTACATACGAAATCTTCGGAGCTCACAATTGTTCAGTGCTGTTCATACTGTGCGTGGTGTAGCCAAGCTGGTATGTATTACGACTGTGACATGGATTACACATACGAGAACTATTGGCTAAAAGAACATTTATAATTATTGAATAAAACTACCTTTACCGATTTTATCGCGTTTAATTTAACTTATTTTATTCCCCAATTTCAACGTTTCGGGTGCTTTACAGCACCACGGTCACGGGGTCACTAAGGTGATTGACGTCCCGATGTCAGTGTTAAACCGAGTACCTTCAGCTTTTTAATTATTAATTTTGGTCCGATCTACGCTGAATGAACTTATTGTGTCTTGAAGTCTTGCAGTGGTATGCTTGGGTTTAGTCTTAATTTCATTAAGTACTAAGTATTAATTAGTACCCAGCCTCCCAATATATTGAAATTAGGATGTTTTTCATTTCAATAGCCTCACATATGAACCTTGGCAGGAATCAATGTTCTTTCGCGAGAATTTGTGGTTTATCAAATCTAATGTAATGGCGGGGGCCGTCTAGGATATGATGATAAACTGCAGATTTGGAACGTTGGTGTTTCACGTCAACTATGTGTTCTTTACGCGGGTTTGATAGAACGTTTTGTTTGCCCTATATATGAGAGACCACATTCACAATCAAGCTTGTACACTCCTGCATCTTGTAGAGGAATATTGAACTTGACGGATGGTAATAACTGACTAATCTTCTTCGGCGGCTTGAAGAATGTTCTAATAGAAGCTCGCTTCAAGATGTAGCCAATCTTGTCTGTGACACCTCTGACATATGGTAGTACAGCAGGCACACGCATGACTGTGGCCGGCTTCACTCCGTCACTGTGACGTAGGCGCGGGTCCCGAAGCTTGTTGTCGTGCAGAACCTGCTTGACGTGCTGAAGCTCGGCGGCTGGTGTTTGCTATCACAGATCCTCATGCTCTGTAACAAAGATTAGCCCACGGTAACTGTGAAGGATGATGGTGGGATTCACCGTTTAAATATCGGTTTGTATGAGTATTTTCTCTATACACAGTGACCTATGGTGTTATTGGGATTTCGAATGACTAACACATCTAGGAAAGTTAAATAATTATTTGCCTCTAACTCCATAGTAAATCGAACTTTAGAGTTTATGGAATTAAATGTTCTAAAATGCAGTTACTTTGTCTGATGGTAAAATTGTGAAAGTATCGTCTATGTACCGCTTGCAGAATCTTGGAGTTATAGGTGCATTAAGGAGGGCTTTCTCCTCAAAGTCCTCCATGAAAATATCGGCGACAGTGGGAGATACCGGTGAGTTCATCGCAACACCATCTCCTTGCTTGTAAAACTCTTCCTTTCACAATAGATAGCCAGATGTAAGGCAATATCTGAGTAATACTGCATATTCTGCTGGTATGCTGTTTTCTCTGGTTTCCTAGTTACAATTGAGATGCAGTCTTAAACAGGTAGGCATGTAAATAGAGACTGAACATCAAAACTGACCATAGTTTCATTGTCAGTAAGACATAGGTCTTTTATCTCAATGATAAAATGGTATGAATCCTTAGTGTGTGCTCTTTGTGTCCTCTGGTGATGATAGTATTTTTGCTAAGTGTTGAGCCAATCTATAAGTTGGCGAATCGATCTGACTCACTATTGGACGTAGTGGAGCATTCGGTTTGTGTATTTTGGTAACCCATACAACTTCGGTGGTTTGGCACACGCAGGTATTATCGAATTAACGTCTAGATTCAATTTCGGAGTATTTCTTAATTAGATCGCTAGTTGTTTTAAGCGTATTAGTTGTAGGGTCTGTTTTTACCTTTACGTACGTACTTTCATCCGATAAAAGTTGTTGTATTTTAAAATTGTAATCCGACGTATCCATTATAATCGTAGTGTTGCTTTATCTGCGCAGAGAATCGTGAGATCTGGTCTGTTGCGTAAGTTTTCAACGCAATAAATTCATTTTGGGAAGATTTAATTTCGGCGCTGAGCTTCGACGTAACATAGACGAAATGTCGTGACGTATGGCCTCTAAATCTTCATTACCAATATTATTTTATACAGACAGTCCTTAAAACTACAAATAATGTCCTCATACGGAATTTTTGGCGGTGTTATTGCGAAATTCATACCTTTGGCCAAAACATTTCTTGTCGCGTCGCCCAGAGATTGTTTTGATAGGTTATAGACCGCGCGTTGTTTATTACTCGCGTCTGTTGTCAATGGTAGCGTTCCGTTCTTATGTTGACATTGATGTTGGACATTTGATTTGGTTGTTAGTTTTGGTATTTATGTATATGTTTATTTTGCATTCATTGTATTTAGATGTCTCATGTTTATCTAAAGTTTCCATGCAATTCTTATAATCAAATGTCGACAATACCGTTTTTAAATCACTGGGCGATTTGTCTATGGTTTTATTTATGAAACATAGATCGGCACGTTTTTGCTGAATCACCGTTATAAACAACTTTTGCTTGCCTGATTTAAGAAGACTTTCTCGAAAGTCTTTTTAGTAGATATCTTGACACACGTAGGAATGCGATTATGGTATCAAGATTATGGTCTCACTCTTCAAGAAATTTAAAGATGTTACGTATCTTGCGCGCTTGGTCTTGAGATCTTCCAGTCGGCGTATTTTATTTGCTATTTCCAGTCCGTACTAGTTTACATAATGATTTCTTATATTTACGCGAACACTACACATTGAATAAAACTACTTTTACGGATTTTATCGCGTTTAATCAACTTATTTTATAATATTTATTATATTTTGTAACGTAAGAACGGTACGCAACCATTGATAACAGACGCGAGTAATAAACAACGCGCGGTCTATAACCTATCAAAACAATCTCTGGACGACGCGACAATAAATGTTTTGGCCAAAGGTATGAATTTCAATAACACTGCAAAAATCCGTATAAGGACATTATCTGTAGTGTTGAGGACTGTCTGTATAAAATAATATTGGTATGAAGATTTAGAGGCCATACGTCACGACATTTCGTCTATGTTACGTCAAAGCTCAGTGCCGAAATTAAATCTTCCCAAAATGAATTTATTGCGTTGAAAAACTTACGCCACAGACCAGATCTCACGATTCTCTGCGCAGATAAAGCAACACTACGATTATAATGGATACGTCGGATTACAATTTTAAAATACAACAACTTTTATCAGATGAAAGTACGCACGTAAAGGTAAAACAGACCTACAACTAATACGCTTAAAACAACTAGCAATCTAATTAAGAATACTGAGAAATTGAATCTAGACGTTAATTCGATAATACCTGCGTGTGCCAAACTACCGAAGTTGTATGGGTTACCAAAATACACAAACCGAATGCTCCACTACGTCCAATAGTGAGTATCGGTTCGCCAACTACAGATTGGCTCAACACTTAGCAAAAATACTATCACCACTCAGAGGACACAAAAGAGCACACACTAAGGATTCATACCATTTTGTCAGTGAGATAAAAGACCATGTCTTACTGACAATGAAACCATGGTCATTTTGATGTTCAATCTCTATTTACATGCCTACCTGTTGAAGACTGCATCTTAATTGTAACTAGGAAACTAGAGGAAAACAACATGCCAGCAGAATATGCAGTATTACTCAGACATTGCCTTACATCTGGCTATCTATTGTGGAAGGAAGAGTTTTACAAGCAAGTAGATGTTGTTGCGATGAGCTCACTGGTATCTCCATTATCGCCGATATTTTCATGGAAGACTTTCAGGAGAAAGCCCTGCTTACTGCACCTGTAACTCCAAGGTTCCACAGGCGGTACGTAGACGATACTTTCACAATTTTACCATCAGACAAAGTAACTCCATTTAATTCACATTTAATTCCATAAACTCTAAAGTTCGATTTACTATGGAGTTAGAGGAAATAATTCTTTAGCTTTCTTAGATGTGTTAGTCATTCGAAACCTAATAACACCATAGGTCACACTATGTACAGATGAAAGACCCATACAAACCGATATTTAAACGGTGAATCCACCATCATCCTTCACAGTTAGCTACCGTGGCTAATCTTTGTTACAGAGAGCACGAGGGATTTGTGACAGCAAACACCTAGCCGCCGAGCTTCAGCACGTCAAGCAGGTTCTGCACGACAACAAGCTTAGGGTCCCGCGCCTACGTCACAGTAATCGAGTGAAGCCGGCCACAGTCGAGCGTGTGCCTGCTGTACTACCATATGTCAGAGGTGTCACAGACAAGATTGGCTACATCTTGAAGCGAGCTTCTATTAGAACATTTTCAAGCCGCCGAAGAAGATAAGTCAGTTCTTACCATCCGTCAAGTGCAATAGAGATGCAGGGTGTACAAAGCTTGATTGTGAATGTGGTCTCTCATATGTAGGGCAAACAAAACGATCAATAAAACCGCAAAGAACACATAGCTGACGTGAAACACCAACGTTCGGGAAGTCTGCGGTTTGTGATCATATCCTAGACAGCCCCGCCATTACATTAGATTTGATAAACCACAAATTCTCACGAAAGAACATCGATTCCTGCCAAGGATGATACGTGAGGCTGTTGAAATTTAAAAAACATCCTAATTTCTATAGAGAGGAGGCTGGATACTACCACCTGCTTGGGATCCTGTAATTAATAAAATTAAAACTAAACCCAAGCATACCACTGCAAGACTTCAAGACACAGTAAGTTCATTCTGCGTAGATCGGACCAAAATTAATAATTAAAAAGCTGAAGTTACTCAGGCTAACACTGACATTGGGACGTCAATCACCTCAGTCCCCGTGAACATGGGTGCTGTAAAGCACCCAAACGTCGGGAATTTAATAAAATAAGTTATTTAAACGCGATAAAATCCGTAAAAGTAGTTTTATTCAATGTGTAGTGTTCGCGTAAATATAAGAAATCATTATTTATAATTATATTAATTTTATCTTTAATGTAAACATCTTTTGAAACACTGAATTATAATTTGAGGTAAATTCATTTAAAATTGTAAATTATAACGAAATATATTAGGGGACTCGCTTTACTCTTTAAATAAAATTAACATAAAATTACGTGAGTACCCTTCTCATAACCCGTAATATAAAGTGATGGCGGCTGAAAAGTTGAAGGCTTGTAACACTTAAAATGTAATATCACAGTTGAAAATTTGCAAGCCAAGTGGCCAAACTGCCACTAGAATAGTTGATATCATTTTTATTTAAACACTAATATAAAATGTTGATGCGCTATGGTGAAATTTGGAGGCTGGAATTACTCCGAATAATTTCTCTGAGCACTGCCCGTGGTAGATGCGATAGAATATGCAAAGGAATGTCACAAAATTCCATTTACTAAATGAAACTACTTTCATTGGTATTGGCAAAATACTTGCCAGGCCAAGTTTCATAATGCTGTAAAAAAAACCATAATTATCATCAATAAGACTCAACAGTCCTCGCTCCATCTAGCGTTGATACAATAAAATTATTTCTGCAGGTCTCGGTTCTTCCGCCATTTTGCAAAACTGTCATTTGCAAAATATGGCGTAAGCGAGGTGATTTTGCAATGCTCCGGCAAAATCATAGACTTAGAATATACTGGCGTATAGACCACCTGACAGCCAGAAAACGTGACCAATTTTGATTTGTCATTGTGTGCGTTAGCTAGTGATGTATATTTTACTAAAAGGACTATCGAAAATGATTGTTAAGGAAGCGGTAAAAGATTATAAAAATTGTTTAGTGCATGAAGTTGAATAACTTCAAAATTAACTGAATTTTACCATGATAGTTCTAAAATAATTAAAAATATTCATATAACATATTCCTGGGAATAAACTGAACCTGTCTTTTGTTGGATTTTAATTCAAATGTATAAAATCCCAGGTGACTTTACCAAAACTTAAAAAACTCCCAATAATCAGATCGGAATGTTGTATTTTGAGCTATGATCTTTGGAGAAAATATTTACTGCCGTGGGCAGTTTCCCGGTATTTATTTTTAACATATTGTTACGTTAATATAAATAGGTAGATACCTAACTAAGTATATACATATTTACGTTTTATATATTTTATAAAATGTTTTGATGGGGAAACAAAAACGGGGACACGGAGTACATACTGGCTGCTTTATTTTCATATAAGTATTACTTGTGATAATTACAAACGTTTAATAATTAATAATGAAATAGATTATAGAAGTATATTTTAACATTCGACTTAAGTATGAATGTAAACTTAATAATTTAAGGAAGGAAACTTGTAGGAATCAGTTAAATAAGATTGCTCTGTTTAAAGGCCAATATGTTTATGAGGCTTCATCATGCTTCATGTTTATATTCTTTCATCTGTCCCTGAAAAGTATAATGTAATAATAAACTTATTCTCATTTTAGCTGCACGAATTTTAAAACATAATGATCTTAACACAGTAAAGTGCACTAAGTGTCTGAGGATACAGATGCACTCTCTATTCTCAATCTCGGTATGTTTAGAAAATGGTCACTCATTCATGGACTGATCGCGGCAACTTAATTTCGCAGATCTATTGATCTGCGCAGCGCAATTTAACCACGAGTTCCTCTTCTCTACGACTAACGCTGTGGGGATGAACCACGCTATTTAAGCCCTCGCGACAATGTCGTCAGCCATCAAGCATGAATCGGGCATTGACCGTTGTGAGTATCAAATACTATGGAATTTATACTATCACGTCTCATGCGCGGTCGTCTAGTAGCGCTTGAGGAGCATTACTAAATATCTATACCTAACTACGCTAAATGTTTTATCGTTGTGATTTAGGAATATAATCCAAAGTTCCGAAGCTCCGCAACCCTTGGGGAAAATAGCGTGATGCTATGAATATTGTACAGTGTGACCGTGAGGCTGTGCGGTTGGTTAAATGGGTTATACATTTATTTTGGTTGATAAATAGATTAAAGTTAAATATTAAATATTAGAATATATATAAAATGATGTGTCTTACCTAGTTTGAAGAGCACCTGTAAGTGGTAAGACACATCATTTATTTTTACTAAGGATATTTGCAATAACGCCTGATTCTATTAATGATAAATAGATACTTAGTTGGGTTCATAATGGCTTAAAGAGGATAATCTCAAGATTTTTTTGTTTGGGCAAGGTGTTCTGCCCGGGGCGGCCAACTTGAGCGTTGGCCGCTCCCAGGCAGTACAGTAGTTCGAGTATTCTATATATAGTATTTTACTTCGGAACTTTGAGAGGCGCGATTTAGGCTTCGATGTGTTTCTTCGTTTGTGGCGCGACAGTGCTGCGCCACAAATGTATAAAACCTGTCTCTATTTATGTCTAAAGTTTTAAAGTTAAATTTTTGAAGTTTTATTATAACAATATTATACTCACTGGTACAAATAATGTAGAAATGACTCCTTTTAATAAAATTGTTTTTATTCAACTTTTTCTTTTATACTTCTCAACAAAATGTTTGCTGCAAATTGTTGAGTTCTTCTTGCATTCCAACCAACCCGTCAATGAACCTTAACTACTTTATCTAATTATAGAATCCGGAGGGAATCTGTTTGAAAAACGGCAAAATAAAATTACATTTTAGAACGCAAACCGAGGATTTATTTTCTTGTTGTGTAGGCAAGTCTATCGATTCATTATAAACATTCAAGATAAATATCGACATTAATTTTGATATAGTTGAGTCAATCCCTAGCGTACATGTAAAATATTTTGTATAAAAATGTATTTACCAAATTCACGCAAATTATCAACAACTTGACTTTTTCTTTAAATATCAAAATTAACAAAATAATTGAAAACGTTCTATATTTTAAACAGTATATAACATAAAGGAGACAATTTTTTTGTATGGAGAATGGGCCACTACAAATTTTAGGGACATTTAATGAAATGTATGTCGATTTATTCCTTATAATCTATAGATTACAAAATTAATATTAGTTTTATCGCATCTAACGGGAATACTGAGAAATTAAAATATGAATATCACAATAACCTAAAAAGAAACTAAACGCTATTTTTTTTAATCTGGCTTTACGGCTCTGGGTTCTAGCCCTTCTGAGCTTAAACTAAAAGCTATTTTCTATTAGTATTATGTGGTATTATGCGTTAGAATAGTGTATATAGAATAGAATACAACAGCAAAATAATTAATAGCATAAAAAAAGATGCAGGTACATTCAGCATTTATAGGTACTTTTAGACTGATGGAAAATCCTTTTAGTAGTTCCGGCAAAAAATAGTATACTGACAAAGAAACATGGTGTGGAGGCTACTTATTACATGTATTGTTTGATTAGTAAATATACATCACAAACACCATTACAGTAATTAAATAAATATGATTAAAGCCAAAATGAATAAAAGATAATATGTTTATTTATAATATTACCTTTACATGCTATATAGTAAGAAAGATGTTTTAACCTGGTTGTATAAGGATAAAACACAAAGTAAAATATCACTGCATTTATTACTGTAATCATTTCAAAAGTAGTCTATTAATAGTGGAACAGACAGACAGACAGGCGCGTGTCAAGACTTTATTTTAATAAATCTTGGTTTGTTAGTAAAGGTGCAGTGTGTAAACTTTGCTTTAAAATATATTAACTGATTAGTTATTATACCCCAAACACCATTTAAGCCAAAATGACTAGGTAATATCATGTTTATTTATGTTGATAAATATGAAGTGAGATGTTTTAAACTGGTGTGTGAGGATAACAAAACACATGTATAATTTAATTGTATTTATTATTGTCAGTCATTATCATTCCAAAAGATTTTTTCAAAATAACTTGATAATAACATGTCCATTTATGAAATTGTTAGGAATCATAAGAATATTTTATGTGATATAAGACTGTTGTCTTCAATATCCATATACTTTTTTGTCTCTGCTTACGAGCAGCTCTGCAAGATTTCAGCCTACAAGACACACACTTATTCTAAGCATTCCACCTGAAAAAAGATAATGAATATTGTAAAGAGTGTACTATACTAAATAATAATTATTATCAATATATTAGTTTTTCTACATTTATTGCAATCTAAATAGTGTGTGGGGTCTATGTTTATGCTTGTATTGAAAAAGCCAAAAAACACATCCACATATGATATTGTTAGAAATCAGGACATTTTCAATAATAAAAGGTTTAAGATAAGTCTATATATATACTATACTTCAATGTAAATAAACTATATTTCCATATTTCTGACAGTATTTTGTTGCTCTGCCAGATGACCAAATACTAAAGTATTCAATATGGATTTACATCAACAATATTTGTAAAAGTAGTCTGATTTCTTATCACTGGTTTCATGTAGGAAAAGGATATTATTTTTATATTAATTATCTGGTAGTAAATGAAAATAATCCTTTCTGCATAGTTAACAACACAGCAGTGTAAGTATAATTAAGCATCTGATCAACAAGGATATAACCATTACACAAGTAAAATGGCTTAACTAAGTAACGATACTTATGCAAACTGTATATTTGCTTCTAGTACAAGTAAAACTACTGTATTTACAAATATATGTACTATCTATCTACTATGACTGGCATAAATTCAGGATCCATGTTTGATGCCATTTGGTATTGTCAAGTTTATGGAGCAACTTGCTGAATACATAAGGTACTTATATCTAAATGCAGTTTAATGAATCTTTTCAAAGCCGATGAAGCTACATCAAAAGAGAAGCTCTTACCCACATTATAATTTTCTTTTAACATACACAAAAACTTATTTTGTGTATTTACTCTATATATTATTTATTTTAGATTTTAGTACATAAAACTTTAATACTTTGTCACTTTTAACTCACTAATAAGGTTCTAAGACCTGTGTTTGTCATTTTTTAGGTTATTCATTATAAATAATATATCTTATAGATTTTCAAAATTCTAGGTGTAAAGCAAACTCTTGTATTACATACATACTCTTATATTAATTAACTAAACTCTAACTGGCATAAATTCAGGATCCATGTTTGATGCCATTTGGTATTGTATCAGTTTATAAGAATAAGAATCATTTATTTGCATAAAACACGGTAAATAAGTTGTGACATATGGAGCAACTTGCTGAGATACATAAGGTATTTATATCCAAATGCAGTTAAATGAATCGCTCTTCAAAGCCGATGAAGCTACATCAAATAGAACTCTTAAATTCTCGACCCATTGGCACTAATTTTCTTTTAACATACACAAAACTTCTTTTTGTGTATTTACTCTATATATTATTTAATTTTGATTTTACTAATAACATAAAACTTTAATACTTTTCACTTTTAAGTCTAATAAGGTTCTAAGACCTGTATGTTTATCACTTGTTTTAGGTAATTCATTATAAATAATATATCTTATAGATTTTCAAAATTCTAGGTGTAAAAAAAACTCTCGTATTATAAGTACACATACTCTTATATTAATTAACTTCTCAATCATAATTTTCATTTCCAATTTCGATTGTCATTGATAATTTTACCATACGTTAGTAAGGAAATAAAGTCTAAAATCCATATTATGTTAAACACTTGTGCATCAATGAGAGTATTTATTTTATTGTCTTGTAAACATACAAGTATAAACTTTTACTATTACTAATTTTGCTACCAAAATTATTTTAAAATAACCATTAACCACGAACCATTATTCTTACAGTAGTGATGCAACTCGAACTCTGTTTTCATTCGATTCAATCAGTGAATTTGTGTAACTCAGTAGTCGGTGAAAATTTTACTCGAGGTCCGCTTGCACTCGAGTTACTGAGTCAACTCGGCGCAACGCACAGTGTAAATTCAGAGCGCTAGATAGATGTCAGTTCACTAATTCACTTGTAGTATAAGCCGCCGCAGGTGACGTCACTGGTTACATCAAATTCAAACTTACCTGGCATGTTGTGGTCAAATATTAACTTAGTTTGATTTATTATATCATGATTGTGCAATCATTGTTGTTTATTTTTGTTACTTCGTATAAGTAATGCATAACATAAAAGGTGATTTAAATGTATATCTGTTAAAAAGTAAAGTAAAATAAAGTAAAAGTAAAGTTGTATGAATGATAACAATACAATAACAAAACAAAAATATGCAGTTTATAGATTTTGAAATACTACACATGTCTGTAGTAAATAAAAACATGGAAATACTACAAATAAATAAATAATACCGGTACAAATCCAGTACTCGAGTCACAAAATTCTACTCAGTCGCATCTTTATCTTACGGTCAATACAGTGTCTGTCTACAATTCAGTAGTGAACTCGACTTACTAATTCGAGCAATTTATTGATATATTATGTAATATCAATAAGCTGATTAAGTATAATGCGTTATAGTTAAATTATTAATAACATTAACTTTACGCTACGTCATAAAGTTAGAGTGATATTATTTTATGAAGATTGTCTATACGCAAACCGATAATATATAACTACCTATTAAGTTAAGTAATAATAATTATCATGGATGTAAGAACAAATATAAAAATAATTTTTAACAAACTGACACAGATTCGTTCCACCAATTCGAGTTGCGTAACTCGAGTACTATTCGAGTTACGTGAATTTCAACACAAGTTAACTCGAGTCGAGTTTTTCAGTAGGCACATCTCTACTACAATTTTTTTATATTACGTTATCTGAACCAATGACATGAACACAAATATCAAAACAACTCTATTTTCAGATTTCTTGATTCCGTTTAGATTTTCATAAAATCTTTATGCAATTACGATAATAAATTGGTATCTTTTTGTATATAATACCATTGAGGGTCGCGAAAATTTCTAGTGGGCCCAAAAACGATTGACTCCTTTTAACCAAAATAAACGCTTCATCATTGACGACGTCTTGAGAATTTAACAGTAAAATGTGCAATTATCAGGATTATTTCTATTATTAACACCACAATCACTTACAGAACAAGTAAGCATTTTGGAAAAAGTTACTAAAATAACCACTATTATACTTTAAAAATTACAAAATATCTCGGAGCTATTTCTTGCGTGCCCAATTGTGCCAACCTGTCATTCAAAAGCAGTTACAAGTCATGAGATTTGGTATCCTTTTCTATCTTGCATTTTGCCAGGAATTTTCTTCTCCCTTGCACACTATGTTGGTCTATACGCTAGTATATTCTAAGTCTATGGGCAAAATCTATTTCATTAAAAAATTATTTTGTTCATCATCATCATCATCATTACAGCCTTCACAAGTCCACTGCTGAACATAGGCCTCCCCAAAAAATGCCACAAAGCACGGTCCTGAGCCACCTGCATCCATCGACTTCCTGCATGTCTTACCAGGTCGTCACTCCATCTAGTGGGACGCCCCTCGTCCGCCGGTACGAGGCCGCCACTCGAGAACCTTTTTCCCCATCGGTTGTCGGTTCTTCGGCTATATAGCCGGCCATTGCCACTTCAGCTTACTAATCCGTTGGGCTATGTCGGTCACGCTGGTTCTACTGGATAACCTCATTTCTAAGTTTATCACGCAGTGATTTTTTTATGTTTTCGTTATGTTCACCTTCTTGTTCTGCGTTATAGTCTGTGGGCGTAATTCTATACAGCTAAATTTGTGTATTGCTGGGTGAGATTAGGCTTTCATGTGTCTCTAAATTCTCTTTGGCGGGTTGGGTGTAGTTAAATCTAAAATTGTCTTGCAAGCATATGTCAAGTTCTGTGTTGTTATTTGCTGTTTTATTCTGGGTAGCCATCTCTATTGCTTTTCATCCTGTAATTTTTGGATTCTGTTTTCCTTAAGTTTACTATTGATGATTGCTCTGTATTGATCTACTATGCGTTGCTCAGATACGTGAGAAAGATGTGTAAATTGACGATAAAGGATTGATGTAGAGGGCGTCTGTAAGTTTTTGTTTTTTCGACTGTAGTAATTCTGTAGAAACTTTTTATGATTAATTCATTTAAATCATTATCCCAGTGCATTCTTTGGTTACCGGTTACTTTATTATTATTTTGTGGGTGCTCACTGTTGGGGTTATTGTCCAAGTAGGTATTACTGGAACCTGTTCAGCAGTTAATAATTTACCGCTAGTAATTGCCCTACGTTGGTCACCTACTAGTCGCTGTCTGCTAACCACCAAGTCTGGGTACTTTTCTATAAATTTTGCATGAATTTGGGGAAGGTATGACCTAACATTTTTTGTTTCCATAGATATGATAGTAAGGTGTGTGCGCAGTATAAAGATATTCATATCGTCACTCCATTTCCTACGTGCACGTTTACTAGCTTTGGTGGGTGCAGAGTTATCAGCGCTTGCCTTCTGCACAACATCCGTAGCTATTGACGAAATTGACCGTGTAAAAATTGAGTAAATCTATTTTATTATATTGATGAATGACTATTCTATCGTATTTCATTATAATTTCGACAATATATTATACTTGTATCTAATTATGAAAGTGAATCTTCGAGTTTGCCAATGCTCTTGAAATGAATATGATCGGCTAAATATTTGCCTGTGCCCTGAAGTAAGCTTCTTTGTGGCGAAATACTTGCCAAAGCTTAGTTATACATATTTTTAATTATTACAGATGTCAAATATGCAATTAGTTTACGTCTAATGATTTGGTTGATAATGCTGAATCTTCAGAAGATAATACTCTTCTTAGTATTTTACCAAAAAGCGACAAAAGAAAAACAAAGCAAATTCTGGGCATAAACCCAAAAGAGCAAGACTTTGAGGAATCGTCGGATGATAACATTCCTCCGAGGTACTACAGAAGCAAGGCAACGAATCGCGTTTAATTTTCATTTTAGTCACGGGGGACTGAAGTGTTTGATGTCGATTGTTTGAAACTTTGTATATTTACCGATAATATCCGGTTGGTAAATACTCTGCTTTGTTATTGGCTGGATTTGACTTTTGCGAAGTCAAATCCAAACCCTATTTTATTCTTGCTATAAATGTTGTAAAGCTAGATAATGAAACGGTCATTCGCAGAGCAACAGTCGTGACGTTTAGACGCCTAGTGTTGAATCTATGTAAGTGCTACTCAAATAGTGTAACGTTGACTGCAAGTGTCTCAGTGTGTGATAAGTGATTTGACAGTTGTAATAGATCAAGTGTTTAATTTTATGTACATTTATTTCATTCCTGCCCGATAGTTCGTCTAATATTTACATGATGTCATAGTTCGGCTACTTTGAGTTTTTGAATATTATTTTTTGATTCGATCTACGTAGAACGAGCTTATAGTTTCTTTACTCATGTGCTTATAGTATCTTGAAGTTTTGCAGTGGTTTGCTTGGCTTTGGATTTAGTTTTATTAATTATAGGATCCCACGCAGATGGTAGCACCTCCATCTTCTCTATTGAAATTAATGTGATTTTTTTTAATTTCAATAGCCTCGAGAATCATCCTTAGTAGCAATCGGTGTTCTGTTGCGAGGATTTTTGGTTTATCAAATCTAATGTAATGGCAGGGATGATCTTGAACGTTCACAGACTGCAGAACTCTCGGAGCGTTGGTGCTTCCCGGGCATAGCATAAACATAAACAATATTAATAAGATTGTTTTCATGATTACACGATTATAGTATATAACTTTTGTCTTATTTTTCTTCAAGCATTGACAAAATAATGTATGAAGCGATTTCCTTACCGCTCATAGGCAATATTATGCCACGCCTGAAAACTATGTTATGAGATTTTTCTACATCGCTACACTTGTTAACTTGTTATTTCACAGAATCGCCACCAGGTTTGATTTTGTTCTGCCTAGTGCCTAGTAGTGCAATGCCCGTTAAAGGGTTAAAGAAGCCTGAATGACTTTGATGAAACGGTGACCGCAGATATTTTAGCCGACGTCAACACCGTCTAGTGACTACTTTCTGTATTACTTAGAAAAGTGCAAAGATTGATAGACTGCAGAGATAACAAGTATATAAATGATAATATACTGCCTATTATGCTTGCGCGTCACTGAGAGTTATTTCGCGGTTAAGCATCTTCAATTACATTGCACGATGTGGTGCTGTAGCTTCGTCCGGTAGGCTCCATGAGCTATCAAGTGTTTAAGTTTTAAGTACGTAAGAGTTTTTATTATATTTGTTGAATCGTATTTATTTGTGTCGTATTAGTAGCTCTGGGTCTAAGGGCTTGATCCCCAGCAGCACCAATGAGATTTTTAATTGCAATTTTAAGTGCTGATATAGCACGTGCTCGGCAGTGAAGGAAAACGTCGTGAGAAAACCTGCATATGTCTGAGGAATAAGAAAAAAATTCGAAGACATGTGAAGTTCCCAACACGCAATAGGGCAGCACGGCGGGCATTGCTTGTCCTAAAACCCTCTCAGAAGTAAGAGGAGGCCTGTGCCCAGCATAGCGACTTACATAGCCTGTTACTTTTATCGTATACATGCAATATTCATATTCGTTTCAGATACAGAAGGTACCTAATGCTGACAAAAATACCATGTGGGTACGAAACGTAAAACATCTTTGTACCTAGATAAAATATTCTAGTGATTGTCAGTCATTTCATACGCCACATTTTCTATAGAGAGTTAGAACGTTTCAGATAGCGCAAAATAATACAAAATATTATGGGAATTATTTACTAATACATTTATAGGTATTTACAAATAAAATAATGAACAAACTGCAAGGTTCAACTGATAGTGTTTCTTGTAAAACAATTGTAAAATTGCTGTTCTCATTTTATCAATGGTGAATTGATGAAACGTAGTCAAGATCACTTTATATAAAATATATTTAATTAAATTGGCACATGGTGTATTTGGCCTTCTACTTAAAACTCGGCGGAAATTTGAAAAATATTTTGTCTGTTCTTAATTCTCTTGTGTACACAATTTTCACAGAAGTATTGTTTACAACTGGCGTGGTTTCCAAAATCATGATTAAGTGTCAGTTTTTGACATTTATTTTGTATCTTTTGTTATATCTTGTAACCTTTTAAATACTGACACAAACTCGTTAGTTTATTATTTGTTATATTTTTTTCTATAACGAAATAGGTTTCTTGGATAAGTTGTATTTTTATTTTACCATATTTTTTGCAATAAATTTTTGATACCTGGTAAATTTTTTTTTTTTCATACCGTTTGATGGGCCTAGTATAATGCCAGTAGTGCTCTTTGACTGAACTTATTTTTATTTTATGCAATTGCAGACAAAACAATCTCTAAAACAAAATTTTACCTCTTCTCCTTCTTATAATAGCTCCTGCACCTGACACAGCGGAATAATTTTTTTATAAGACCATTTACAATAACAATTTTTGTTAACAGTTATGGGTGTAACATTTATATAAGCTGCTGTATTCATAGTGCCTGAGCAACTTTTGCAGGTTCTGTACAGAAAATAATAGTTTAAAAAACAGGCGTTTGTAGATAACTGCGTGGGGTGCTTTTCAGATATTTTATGATGACGCAAATTTGATAAATATCCACAAAAATATTTACAACAAATGACATCAAACAACCCACGCTTTATTACAATAAAATGATTTTTATGTTAATCACTATTTTCTTATCAAATCAAAAATATTTATTGCATGACTACAGGTAAAATTAAATAAGATCTTAAGATTATGTTATGTACATTTGTGCTCCATAGTCTACCTATTTCAGGTGTACAATATTAAGTCTTAATTATATTTATCAAATAATCGATATCTTTATCAAATATAATATATAGATTAATTCATTAATGTCATCGTATTTTTTTAAATTATTATTACAATATATGATGTCAGTTTTCTATACTAAAAATACTTTTACTACTAAAAATACTTTATTTAACTTTTTCATTATAATTTTGTCTTAGTACTCAATAATTTGTTGGAATAATTAAATAATAAATCTAACCACTAAATATATCATTACTTTATTTAATCTTTGTTTTCTATAAATTCTTGTAAGCTGTAGAAGCATTTATCTAATAATCACGTGTTCAGTACCTTTTAAATCTTATATCGTTCATATTTTTAAAAGAGGGAATATTATTGTAAATTTTAATGGCATTACAGTAAATGCTTTTATTATTGTACTATTTTCGGATAAAATTAACTTGTTATTTTATAAGGCTTCCTGGGATTTTAGATTTTTCAAATAAGTATTCATATTTCCGTACAAATAAAGATACCTCTCTAATATATAAACAGGGTAGTGGCAAAATGCCCAGTTTCTTAAAAGTGGTCTACAAGAGTCACTCTGAGGCCCACCACATAGCTCTAATGCACTTTTTACATTTTAAATACCCTGCCGATATTTGGGGAGTTGCCCCAGAAAATTATGCCATACGCTAAAACTGATTGTATATATCCATGGTATGTCATCAATCCTGCTTTAACAGACGTGTTAGAAATTATTCTTCTCAAAGGGTAGACGTATTTTGAAAGCTTGGCACAAAGTTCATTTAAATGTGGTTCCCAGCTACAATGAGTGTCAACAGTTAAGCCCAAGAATTTTGTTGAATGCACCTCCTGTATTATTTCTGACTCATGTTCTATATTTAATGGTAACGGTTTTTGAAATTTGGAATAAAACTGTATAACATGAGTTTTTGACAAATTAATACTTAATTGGTTGGTTTAACCATTCCAAAATTTTTCCGAGTGTAATGCTTATTTTAAACTTATTGAAAATTATTTTCTACTTTTCGGTTCGGTTAATTACAAAGCGTTTTATTTAGTTTTTTAAACCATTATTTATTTTATATTTTAGTAAGCAACAAAAAAGCGTGTTTTTTGGACCAAAGTTCTTTTACGCGACACAGTAGATTGAACTAGCAGAAATCGTAGTTGTTTTATGAATTAATTGCAAATCCTGAGGATCCTGGCAAGGATAATGGGACAAACTATTTAAATTATTGCATTGTCATCGATCTTTGATAAGTGTGCGAAGTTTTAAATCAATGTGACGTTTGGAAGGGAAAATTCCGTTACATAGATACGCATCAAGCTAATAAAAGTGTTCAGAATTATGCTGGCTTTGTATTTCTTATTTAAAAGAATTCATAGGCGTAGTGCTGCAGACAACTGTGCCAAATATGAATAGCCACCGATGAATATACTACCTGCTATGTTACACCTATTTACATAGAAACTTTAATTGTCATCGGCATAAAATTCTAAATAGCACTTTTACACAAAGTAAACTTTGAGATCATTTCATCTTGTTTTCGCTAATTAAGTGAATAGTAAAACAAACCAAGGGTCCGTGATTTAAAATTTCTTGCAACTTTTATAGAAAACTTTTAAGTGTACCAGTCATACATTAATGATGAAATTTGGGTCATTATACTGAAATAGTCTATTAAATATTTTATAATACTATTAATCATCTTCAGTACGATTGACCGTGTATGAATTTTATAAGTCTATGCTATTTTTGATGAAAATTATTATTGCAGATAAAGACCTTTCACATTTATTTTAGTCTCGATTTAAATAAACAAAATAAAAATTTGAACTTCTTAAGAAGTCTTATCGAAACCTTCCTTTTACATAGAAATCTTGTAATGACGTGCATTTCTTTAATATAAACTTAGGCGTGTTTCTTTGAAATTGACAAGATTTGTTTTATTTATAAGAGTGAATGGGGCTCTACACGCTATTGTGAAGAGTCAGAATGTGTCAAAAAGGCGTTTGGCAATTCACAATGCTGTGTTAGTCCCTACTTTAATGTATTAGTGAAAGTTGGGTCTGGCAGAAGAAGCATGAGAGTAGAATAAATGCTGTAGAAATGCGGTCATTAAGGGTATGCTAGGGCTGAATCTGAATGACAGGGTGAGAAATAGTGTGATGAGAGAAAAGTGTGGTTTGCAAGATGACGGAAAAGGAATGCTTCGGTGGTTTGGTCATGTAGAAAGAATGAACAGAAGAAAGGTGACAAAGCAAATTTATGCTGCAGAAGTGAACGGCAGAGTCGGAAAGTGACGCCCTAGACGAAGATTTATCGACCAAATTGGCAATATATTGAAAATGGGCCAGATTAGAGGTACCCTAACCGACGAGCGTGTATGCGTAGATATATGGATGTAAAGGCGAGAGAGGTGCCAGGATCGTGCCAAGTGGAAGTCCGTAGTCTCTGCCTACCCTCTGGGTGACAGGCGTGAGTGTTTATGTATGTATGTATATGTTTTACCCAAAACTAAGAATGACTCTGATGAACCGACATAAAAATTAGGTAGGATAGGTTTCGTTTTGCAAAATGTTTTGCAAAATGTGTAATAACTCTTATAACCGATCTTCAAATGTAAGCACCGACCGAAAAGCAAATAATTATTGGTAGTTAATTTTTTTAATTCATTGAACATTTTAAGATTGTTTGAAGCTCACTGGTAAAAAAAAACCATATATATATATATATATTAGTTGTTGACGAAAATAAGGTACCTATTTATACATCGCATCCCACAAGAATTTCTAATGTAAGCTAAACTGTGATAATAACTGTAAACAATTGAATAAAAAAAAAATGAAAACCTTTGTAAATACATGCTTTACAACATTTAAACGTAATAAAATAGAACAAGATAGTCTTCGGCATGTAGTAAAATAAATATTATCGATTATTTTTGCAATACCTTAACAGCCGGGTTAGCGTGCCATTCAGTTTCGTCTCGCCGTCTGAGACGCTAAATTTCAGTGAGCACTGTCAAATTCAATAGGAGTGACAGAAAAACCGCTACTTGGTATAGAAGTGCAAAATAAATTATTTAAATTAAAGTGAAATCTTTTTATTTTATATTAAATAAAATAATACATGTGGAGCATCTTACATCGCGTAAGAGAATACATCATCTCATTTGGTCCCGTGGGTGTCGTAAGAGGCGATAGTAAGTATGACGACCAAAATCTCATGACCTTTAGTTTATGGGGAGTTGTGTCAAAGCTAATTATCATGGCATCTTCCTTACCATTATAAAGGCTCATGTCCAGCAGAGGACTGTTATGGGCTGAAAATAAGATTTTTTACATGCATGTCCACTAACTTATACTTCCATACTATAATATTATAAATGCGAAAGTGTGTTTGTTGTTTGTTTGTTTGTCCTTCTTTCACGTCGCAACAGAGCGTCGGCATGGCATGATTTTTTGTATGGGGATAGTTCGGTGGCTGTAGAGTGACATAGGCTACTTTTTTCAGCGGAAAAACATATCATTCCCGTGGGAAAATCGAATATGTTGCAAAATTAAATTCAGCTAGGTGGCGCCACCGTGATTCTACAAGACGGACGTCGGTACGATGGAAGAACACAGAAGGTCAGAATATCTGGATTATTATGTCTTTAACAAAATTAAGATAAAAATGTATGGATCTGTATTTTTCCACAGGACCGGGAAGAGCAATAAAAACATAAAATTCACCAGCTGATTTTCTTCAAACGTTTTGGTGCAAGGTTACAGGCGTGATTATAAGTATGGATCAGAAATACTATCACCACCTGTCACGCTCACCCTTAACTACTTAACAATGGTAGAAACAGTTCTTAGTAAGCCTTATTAATAAGCCTTAGTAATATTTATTGAACGGAAATGAATACAGTTCTTATATGTGGTTATGAATGAATCAGTATTACAGTAAAAAATTGTGCAAAATTATAAAGAAAAATATTTTTGAGAGAGTTCTTAATAACGTATACATAGCTTAAATTGATTCCGCTAGATGTCGTTACTAGGTTTTTAAAACGCGGTGACGAAATGTTTCCTGACATGTGCTTAACTCCCGCCGTTGAGCCGTGCGTCAACTTATAGTGCATACGGTACCTATACGCTTAAATTGTTTCTATTTCGTAGCTTATTCGACTACCGCTTTCGATTTCGGTTGTTTGTTATTTGCTTTGTGATTTGGTTAAGGTTGAATGGATTTATATTGGCTTTCATTTTCGGATTTGTGTATTTTCTTGGATCGGTTTTGTTGATTTGATTGGTATTCTTTATACATATTTAGACTCTGGCTTTGATTTTGGATATTGTTTATTTAGAATCGTGAATTGGTTTTCGTTGTTTTGGTTGTTTAACAATATTTCAAAGGAATATTAATAGTATAGATAGTGTATACGGTACCTATACACTTACTTCTTTTTCGTTCGACTACTGCTTTCGATTTCGATTTTCTGCGATTTGTTTTGTGATTTGGTTTAAGTTGATTCGCTTTATTTTGGGTATCGTTTTCGGATTCGTGTTGTGTCTTGAATTGGTTTTGTTGTTTTATTTTAAAAATATTTAAAAGGAATATTTATTCCTTTTAGACATTTTGGATTTGCTTTTAAAAGAAATATTTAAAAGGAATTTAATTTCTTTAGGTATTTTAACGTTTTTTATATTTAGGTTTTCTTACTTCATAATGCCTCGCAAACGTAAGTCCAGCCTTTCAAGAGTATCTTCTCAAAGACAAGCGAAAAGATTAGCTCGATCGCTAGAATCTTTAGAAGATGCTGAACTGAAGGCAAGAACAAGCAGAGCGTCAAGCTGCATTTAGAGCATCTGAGACACCTTCTCAACGTCAGCAAAGGCGTCTTGAACAGACAGAGCGTCAGGCTGCTTTAAGAGCTTTCGAAACACCTACTCAAAGTCAGGAAGGCGTCTTGAACAGGCAGAGCGTCAAGCTACTTTAAGAGCTTCTGAAACACCTTCTCAAAGTCAGCGAAGGCGTCTTGAACAGGCAGAGCGTCAAGCTACTTTAAGAGCTACTGAAACACCTGCTCAAAGTCAGCAAGGCGTCTTGAACAGGCAGAGCGTCAAGCTACTTTGAGCTACTGAAACACCTGATCAAAGTCAGCAAAGGCGTCTTGAACAGGCAGGGCGTCAATCTACTTTAAGCTACTGAAACACCTGATCAAAGTCAGCAAAGGCGTCTTGAACAGGCAGGGCGTCAATCTACTTTAAGAGCTACTGAAACACCTGCTCAAAGTCAGCAAAGGCTATTCGAACAAGCGGAACGTCAGGCTGCCTTAAGAGCCGCGCGAACACCTGATGAAACTCAACACAGACTCATTGAGCAATCTGAACGTCAATCTACTATAAGGGCATCTGAAACACCAGAACAGACACAGGCGCGAAGATGCAAATGCACAGCTCAAGCTGAACGTCGACAAAATTTTCAAAGAAACAATTGGTCGGTTTTAATGACGCAGCATTCAATTATGATCCGTTGATTGATTATAAAAATCACAGGTAAGTTGTTATCGGACTGATGGACAAGGCGTGTCGATTTTGCAGCGCTTTAAAATGGAAAGATGAGACCGCAGGCATGTGCTGTTCCAATGGCAAAGTGTCTCTTCCGTTACTTGAGGAACCAGAAGAACCCTTGAAAACTCTTCTTTATATGATGCTAATGAGTCACGGCGCTTTTAAACAGGATCCGGAAATATAACTCATGTTTTCAAATGACGTCCTTCGGAGTTGACCGGAAAATAATAATGCCGGGATTTTCGCTCACATTTACGAAGGGCAAATTTATCATAGAATAGGTTCACTTTTCCAGCTGAAAACGAACAGCATAAATTTTACAAGTAAATTTTATGGGTGACGAAGAAATTGAGGTAGACCGTCGCTGCCAATTTATCCAGGAGTTGAGAGAGACACAGTGTTCAAAATTCAAAGATTCTTGCATGAACGTAACATTTTAGTCAAAACATTTAAAACTGTTTTTAAAACTACATGAAGAGGATTATAAAGTCGTCATTCACGCAGATCGGACCCTCGAGGAGAGCATGAAAGGCGCTACAATGCACCTTTGATAAACGAAATAGCAGCCGTAATTAGTGGTGATCAATTCTTCACGAGATATTGTCTTGCGAGCACGTGATGATACGTTGCAACGGGTAGCCGATACACAAGTTTTATAACGCTCTGCAATACCCATTGATTTATTGCAAAGGACAAGAGGTTATCATTTTCAAATTCCACCATTAACCCGGTCATAAAGGAGCCTACTCGAACAAAAGAGTATCATGTATGGATTTTATGCGTATCATATGATGTTGCGAGAAAATGATTTTAACCTCTTAGCCTGGTGTAGACAATTATTTCATCAATTTTTGTAGACATATGTGTGAAAGTAGAAAGTGAACGTCTCCATATATATCTTTAAATCAAAAAGCTGCGCGTTGAGAATTATATACATTTACAAGATGCAGTTTTAGCGATGCCAATGTAAACCCCAGAGATTTAGGTAAAATGGTAATTCTGCCCTCATCATTCGTTAACAGTCCCGCTACCTACATCAGTACACACAAGACGCATTCGCCTATGTACGAACTTACGGAAGACCTGATTTTTGTTATTTACTTGCAATCCCACATGAAAGAAATAACCGAGAGCTAATGCCGGGCAAAAGTACTGACAGACACGATTTGTTGTTAGAGTATGATTTGTGGCGGCGCTGTCGTCGCGCCACAAGCGAAATACATCGAAGCCTAAATCGCGCTATCAAAGTTCCGAAGCAAAACAGTATATATAGAATAGCTCGAACTACCACTCAGCGTTGGCCGCTCCCGGGCAGAACACCTTGCCCGGGAGATCTCCTTTCCTTTCCCCGCCACAGATTAAAAGAACAAAAGTTAATGTATGTAATTAACAAAGGGAAAATTTTCGGAGAGGTGCAGTGCTTCATATATTCAATTGAATGGCAAAAAAGAGAAGTTGCGGCCCAGCCAAATAGACGACATAATAAGCGCCAAGATTCCGGATCCTGAGCAAGATAAAGAATTGTATGATACCATCGTCCGAAATATGATTCACGGTCCATGTTGAGCTAGAAATTCAATATCGCCATGTATGAAAGAAGGAAAATGTACAAAGAAATTCCCTAAACAGCTATTAAAAAAACAAAGCACAATGACAATGGCTACCCTTTATACAGACGCAGAGCTCCCAAAGATGGTGGCAGGAAAGTTACAATCAAATCTCGCTCTGGAGCGTTCGAAACCTTAGATAACAACTGGATTGTCCCGTATTCGCCCATTCTATGTAAAATGTTTAATGCCCACATTAATGTAGAAGCATGTAGCTCTGTCCGCGCAATCAAGTATATCTGTAAGTACAATAGGTAGGCAAATAAGTGAAGGTGAGGCAAATCCGTTAATGAAGTACAGACCTTTCAAGCAGGGCGTTATGTCAGCAGTAACGAGGCAGCGTGGCGTCTCCTTGGCTTCCTTTACATGAAAGGCATAACAGTTACTCACCTTGTGCACTTAGAAAATGGAGAGCGTGTATATTTCACCGAAAGAAATTTCAAGAAAAATTGCATCACCGCCAAAACTACACTAACAGCCTTCTTTCAACTTTGTCAAACCGACCCTTTGCAAAAACGTTGTTATATTCTGAAGTTCCCCGCTATTATACTTGGAACACATCTAGGAATGAGTGGAAACGCCGTATTCAAGCGCGCCTGTTGCAAATGGCCCGGTGTAAAGTCATCAGATGCCCTTGGTCGTGTGTATACCGTCCATGTAACTAATTTTGAATGTTTCTGTTTACGATTGCTGCTGCACCATGTTCGGGGTCCTACAGGATATAAGATCTTAAAACTGTCAACGGTCAGAATGCAACTTATAAAGAAGAATGTGAAGCTCTGCATCTTTTAGAAAACGATAATCACTGGGATGAAACCATGGAGGAAGCTGTGCAGTGCCAGTCACCAGCCAAAATTAGGATCTTTATGCAACTCATATCATCTTGCGGGCTATCTAATGCACATAAATTGTGGGACAAATATAAAAGTACATGGCGGAAGATATTTTACGAAGGTTACAGCAGACTCACGCGAACATGACATACAATGAACACATTTATAATGAAGCACTTGGAAAATTGAAGATAAAGTAATGGCAAAAAATTAAGCGACTTTGGAATGATAAGCCCTCAACGAACAACCGAAAATGAACTAAGTGATGAAATTATACGTGAAACAAACTATATACCAGCTTTGCAGCAGCAAGTAGCCAATTTGTACCCGCTTGCTTCGAACAAAAACGAGTTTTTGACAAAGTATTAGGACAAATTGAATCTGGAAATGGTGCACTTTTCTATTCAGATGCCCCTGGAGGAACTGGGAAGACATTTTTGTTAAATTTATTATTAGCGCAAGTACAGAAAGATAAAACATTGCTGTAAGCACCACTCCGGTTTAGCTGCCACGCTGCTAAGCGGGCCACACTGCACATTCTGTTTTAAAACTTCCTCTAAATCTGGCCCAGGAAGAATCGCCGATTTGCAACTTTAGCAAAAATAGTGCACGAGGTATAATGCTACGACAATGCAATCTTTTAGTGTGGGACGAAAGTACAATGTCGCATAAAAAAAGCTGTAGAAGCACTAAATCGAACGCTCTAGGGTTTGCGCAGCAATACCGATGTAATGGAGATGGTGGTTTTACTGGGTGGTTTAACTTTACCTGTCATTCAAAAGGCACCTGCAGATGAAATTAAAGCATGCCTCAAGTCGTCTATTTTATGGAACAAGGTGACGAAATTCATTTTAATTACGAATATGAGAGTGCATTTGTATATGATATCAATGCTGGAAACTATGCTGACACACTGTTAAAATTGGCGATGGGCGGTTGGAAACGGATGCTGAGGCTGCGTTAAATTGACGAGATTTTTGTAATTTAGTACAGAGTCATTCCGAATTAATTGCGAGCGTTTATTCAGATTTAACGAACAACATGCATGAAGAACAACATGCAAATGGTTATGTGAAGAGGCGATTCTTGCACCAAAAAGAGCGTTAACAATAATATAATATTCAGATATATTAAGCGAAGTAGCAGGAAAATAACAAAGTATTTGTCAGTGGAACACAGTTATGGACACAGAACAGAGCACTTCATATCCCGTAGAGTTTCTAAATTCTCTAGAGTTGTCAGGTGTGCCTCACATAAGCTTTAAAATTAGGCGTTCCAGTCATGCTAATGCGAAATTTAGATGCTCCTCGGTTATGTAACGGGACAAGGCTGCGTGTGACACATCTTGGACGGAACATAATCAGTGCTACAATTTTGACAGGCGTAGGAAAAGTGAAAATGTTATTACCACGGATCCTATAATTCCACAGATCTTCCTTTTCAATTCAAAGGTTGCAGTTCCTAATAAGCTCAGTTTTGCAATGACAATTAATAAAGCGCAAGGGCAAACGTTACAGGTAGCAGGGTCAACTTAGAAAAACCGTGCTTCTCTCATGGTCAGCATGTTCGCGTGTGTCAAATGCCCAGAATCTCCATTCTTTCCCGAATGGAAAACCATATAACATTGTGTACAGTAGCGTCTTAAAATAGTATTCAGTTAGTTTTTTTCAAAATTCCCACAATCAATTAATCAAATTCCCAGATCTTCCTTTTCAATTCAAAATTTCCTATTAAGCTCAGTTTCTTTTCAATTCCAAATGTTGCATCTCTGACGGACCTATTAAGCTCAGTTTCCTTTCAACTCAAAAGGCTGCATCTCTGACGGATCTTTTATTTGGCTCAGTTTCCTTTCAATTCAGAAAACTGCATCTCTGACGAATCAATTTAGCTCAGTTTCTTTTCAAAAGTCTGCATCCCTGATGGATAATTGTGCAGTTTCCTTTAATAAAAAATATCCCATTTCCATTTGGAATAAACAGGCTATTTTCATACTTTCCTATACGCTGCGTTTCAAAACATTTAAATAGGCTGACGAATCAATTTTGCTCAGTTTCCTTTTAATGGCTGCATCTCTGACAAATCTATAAAACTCAGTTTTCTTTCAATTCAAAAGCAATGGATAGTTCATTTCCCAGTGACCATGCGGGCGAAGCCGCGGGTAACAACTAGTTACAATAATAATGTATTGCTAAGAAACAAGCGTAATGTTATGACAATATCAAAATTGCGACAGAAGAACCGACAACCGATGGGAAGAAAGGTTCTCGTATTAGGCAGCCCCACTAGATGGGTGACGACCTAGACATGCAGGAAGTAGATGGATGCAGGTGGCTCAGGACCGTACTTTGTGGGTTCCTTGGCGGATGCCTATGTTCAGCAGTGGACTTGTGAAGAGCTGTAATGATGATGATGATGATGAAAATGACTTCCAGAAAGTCATTTTTCCGTCATCTACCCACAAACCATCCTCATTCTTACTATGGGAAAAAACATAATTTGTGTTGATATAATTTTCATCATCTAACAACGCAAGAACTATATCGTCATCTGTGATCGACCTCGCAGCCATTCTTCATAACCAACGTTTTAATTAAAAAAAAATGCAAAAAAATCAACACAAAGTACCGGTGTAAAAGTAACGCATAAGCTAACCATTCGTCATTTTGTCGAGTATGCAGTAAGTATCTCAAAAACAAAATTAATTCTAGGCTAAAGCTACCACCACGCGACGCATTCAGCGGTCATTCAGTTGGCGCGAAACCGCGGGTGTGTAGATGAAACCATTAGAAGGAGAATATTTATTAGCATAGACTTAGAATATACTGGCGTATAGACCAACATAGTGTTGCAGGGAGAAGAAAATTTCTATGGCAAAATGCAAGATGAAAAAAGATACCAAATCTCATGAACCGATTTTGAATGACAGGTCCAGCACATTCAGCACAAAAGAAATAGCTCCTAGACATTTTGTAATTTTTAGAGTGTAATAGTTGTTATTTTTAGTAAGTAACTTTTTCAAAATGGTTAATTGTTCCGTGAGTGACTGTGCTGTTAATAGAAATCCTGATAATTTCACATATCAAGGTAAATTCTCAAGACGTCGTCAATGTTATGACGCGTTTATTTTTAGTTAAAATTTATGTTACATACTGTTTAAAATATAGAATATATTCAATTATTTTGTTAATTTTGATATTTTGCGAATAAAAAATCATGTTTTGATAATTTGCAAGAATTTGGTAAATACATTTTTATACAATATTTTACATGTACGCTAGGATTGACTCAACTATAACAAAATTAATGTCGATATTTATCTTGAATGTTTATAATGAATCGATAGATTTGCCCATACAACAAGAAAATAAATCCTCGGTTTGCGTTCTAAAAGTAATTTTATTTTGCTGTTTGTCAAACAGATTCCTCCGAATTCTATAATTAGAAAAAATGGTTAAGGGTAATTGGACGGGTTGGTTGGAATCAAAAGAACTCAACAATTTTCAGCAAACATTTTCTTGAGAAGTATAAAAGAAAAAGTAGAATAAAAACAATTTTATTAAAAGGAGTCATTTCTACATTATTTGTACCAGTGAGTATAATATTGTTATAATAAGACTTCAAAAATTTAACTTTTAAAACTTTAGACATAAATAGAGACAGGTTACATACTGTGGCGGCATCATCGCCGCGCACAAGCGAACACATCGAAGCCTAAATCGCGCTCTCAAAGTTCCGAAGTAAAATATATATATAGAATAGCTCCGAACTACTGTACTGCCCGGGAGCGCCACGCTCCGAGTTGGCCGCCCTGGCAGAACACCTTGCCCGGCGGAGATCTCTCCCCTTTGCACCGGCCACAATGGTGACCAACCAACGTGACATGAACACGCAACCAATAACCTTCGAAATCTACAACTTCAAGCCATTATCTCAAGAACCCCTACCATTCACTCCAAGAATCGTCTTCTGCTGTCTTCAGCTCCTACAAGCCAGTCAACTTGTCTTCATCTCGACTCACCGCAGATTTATAAGACTTCTGCACTTGTTCCGGCACATCAATCTCACCGGCATCACTTGCAAGTGCGTAGTACGGCATGCATTACACACCGGCATATCGTTCGCACCGGCGTCACTTGCCCTTACGCACACAACATGCATTCCCCACCGGCATTAAGGACACACCGGCAATCGAACACGCACTATCGACCTCCGGTCTGAGCAGGGTGATGTGGCGGCGCTGTCGTCGCGCCACAAGCGAAACACATCGAAGCCTAAATCGCGATATCAAAGTTCCGAAGTAAAAACAGTATATAGAATAGCCTGAACTACCACTCGGAGCGTTGGCCCCTCAGGCAGAACACCTTGCCCGGCGGAGATCTCCTTTTCCTTGCACCGGCCACACATTATAAAACTGTAGTACATTCAAGATAAAAAAAATCTTGAGATTATCCTCTTTAAGCCATTATAAAACCAACTAAGTATCTATTTATCAACCAAAATGAATGTATAACCTTACTTAACCAACCGCACAGCCTCACGGTCACACTAGTACAATATCATAGCATCACGCTATTTTCCCCAAGGGTGGGCGGAGCTTCGGATTATATTCCCAAGTCACAATGATAAAACTTTTTAGCATAGTTGGGTATAGATATTTAGTTATGCTCCTGAAGCGCCACTAGTGCTGCCCATGCGCAGGCCGCGATAGTATAAATTCCATAGTATTTGATACTCACAAAGCTCGGTGTCCGATTCATGCTTGATGGCCGACGACATTGTGCCGAGGTTTAAATGGCGTGGTTCGTCGCCTGACACGTTACTCGTAGTGAAGAGGAACTCGTGGTTAAGTAATAGCTGCGCGGATCAATAGATCTGCGAGATTAAGTTGCACTTGCGGCGGTCAGTCCATGAATGAGTGACCATTTTCTTAACATACCGAGATTGAGGAATAGTGAGTGCATCTGTTTCCTCAGACACTTGGTGCACTTTCACTCTGTTAAGATCATTATGTTTTAAAATTCATGCAGCTAAAATGATAATAAGTTTATTATTATTTTATACTTTCAGGGACAGATAAAAGAATATAAACATGAAGCATGATGAAGCTCATAAAAATATTGGCCTTTAAACAGAGCAATCTTATTTAACTTAGTTACCACAAGTTTCCTTACTTAAATTATTAAGTTACATTCATATTTGGGAGCCGTGGTAGCTCAGATGGTTAGCGCTTGCTGTAAATTTCACAGTACGCGAGCAAACCGGGTTCGATCCCCGCGGCAATGAAATTGTTAATTGAAATTTAAGTGCTGATTACCACGTGCTCGGCGGTGAAGGAAAACATCGTGGAAACCTGCATGTCTGAGAAATTAAAAAAAATATTTCGAGGCCATGTGAAGTTCCGCCAACACGCATTGGGGCAGCGCGGCGGACAATTCCGCCCTAAAACCCTCTCAGAAATGAGGACCTGTGCTCAGCAGTGGGACGTATATAGGCTGTAACTTTAACTTTTAACTTTGCCATATTTAAGTCGAATGTTAAAATAAACTTCTATAATGTATTTAATTATTAATTATTAAATGTTCGTAATTATTAAAATTAATACTTATATGAAAAATAAATGAATAAATGAATAAATGGGGATGAGTCGCTCGCGTCCGTGGCTTCCGACCACCAAACCTAGGCCACCTACGTGTCCCCGGGTGGTGCTAAACGAGGCGACAAAGCCGAAAGATTAGACTCGGCTCCTCGCCGTATGGTAGCGGCGTAAAATCTACCACCCCTTAGTCGCACCATGAGCCAACAAATAAAAAAAAAAATGGCCCCGAGTTCCCGGCGCCCTTTAATGGGGCAGGGTGCGAGAATCTCCGGGGTAAAACCGGCGACGAGGTTCGCCACCGTCACGTTCTGTCTCCCAGAGGGGCGAAAAGTGGATTGCAGGCCCGTCTGGCTACGCTGAATGTATGTGGAGCAATGAATGATAAGATGGATGAAGTATGCGAAATGATGAATGATAGAATAGATGTATGTTATGTGTAAATGAGACGAAACGAAAGGAAAGGATGCCACTGCATGGCATGTATACCGCTTACTGGTCTGGTGTAGACGAGACCGAGCGGGCATGCCAGGAGTCAGTGTCATCCTTTCAGAAAAATGGGTCAATGTGTGAAGAGTATGAGATATGTAAGCCCAAGGCTGCTGGATACGAATGAAAGTGGGCTGCAAAGTTGTTTGTGCTAGGGTGTACGCCCCAGACATATCTAAGCCCACTTATATCCGAGACGATTTTGGGACATGGTAGATGATGGTGTTGAGGAAATGTAAGAGAAATGAAAATATTATTATGTTGATTTTAATGGAAGGGTTGGGGTGAAGAGGTCTGGTTATGAAAGGATATTAGGAACGTTCGGCGATGAAAGTGTAAATGAGAATGGTGAAGAAGACCTCCTCATAAATAATGTGTGGAAAAGAATCTTTTGTGACGAACACTTTCTTTCGCCATAAAAGGATTCACATGTATACATGGGAAAGAGTGATGATAGAACGCATGATAGTTTCATAATTGTGGATGAAAGAATGCGGAGCGCAGTGGTAGATACAAAGGGTTTACCGGGGTCCAACGTTGGGACGGATCATTACTTGGTCTTATGTCGAATTAATGGTCTATTCAAGCGTTGGCGGCATCGGACATCTGTGTCTACCACTGCGTTACAACATATAAGAATAGAGAGGTTACAAGATGAAGATGTGAAGAAGTATAAATGTAGACTGAGAGAGAATATTAGTGGTTTGAATGAAATATGTATGAATGATTTAGACCTGAAGACTGTATGGAATAATGTTAAGAAAGTTTTAGTGGATGCAGCCACCAAGTATGTGGTGTAAGTAAGAGAACGAATGAAAGGAAAAATAATACGTTGTGGTGGGATGATGAGAGATTGGATGGAAGTTGAAGCAAAGAAGAGCATGGCTAGATTTACTGGCAACCAAAGCTGGTAATTCTGGCGGTATGAATGATAAGAGATTGAAAGAAAAAGGCAGACTTTAGACTTATAAATAAGAGTAAAAAGTTGTTGAAAGGAAAAGCAAGAAAGAACGGATAAGAATGATAGAAGGATATCTGATAACTTCCAGGCAAATATTAAAATGTTCTGGAACTCGTAAGAACTGCCAGGGAAATTCAGAAACAGCCTAGAATGAATGCTATACGAGACGAGAATGGCTGTATGCTGAATGATGAAGCTTCAGTTTAAAGAGATGGAAGGAATACTTTGAAAGCGTGTTTATGGTGAAGAGTCGTCTGAATTAAGTGAAATAGAAATTTCGAAAGAAGTGGAAAGAGGTAGGAGATAGTATAGATGAAATAATGAAAGCAATGAAAAGCATGAAAGCAGGTAAGGCAGGCGGATATGATGGAGTATCTCAATGCTAAGGGCTGGAGAGAGTGGTTGAGGCTGCTGTACACTTGTTTAATTGTATGTTGAGGAACTGAGCGGGTACCAGAAGACTGGTGCAAAGCCGTTATAGTCCCAATATATAAAAGGGTCACAGCAGGACTGTAAAACTACTGGTATCAGCTTGCTTAGCATAGTGGGTAGGTAAACTAATATGCTAAGGTGTTAATTGAAAGAGTTATGGAAGAAACTGATGGAAAAATTTGGGATGTGCAAGCTGGATTTAGAAAGGGGGATGGTTGTACGGATCAAGTCTTTTCCATGCGCATGATTGTGAGAGTTTTGGCCAAAACCAGAAAGTTTTTTGCGTTCATGGACTTGGAAAGGCTTATGACAGAGTGGACAGAATATGTTATGGCAAACACTGAACTCATTTGGTTTGAGCGCTGGTTTGATACAGGCATTAAGGTCTCTTTATAGGGACTCTAGTGCTTGTGTCAGGATCAACGGGTCTACTCGGACTGGTTTGGCATCCAAAAGGTGTCAGACAGGGCTGTAGCTTCCCCGTGGCTGTTTAGCCTATTTATGGACATTTGTTTGCAAACTTTGAAAGTTGAAGAATGTGGGTTGAGAATGGGTGAGTTAACCGTCAAATGCCTTTTGTACGCCGATGATCAAGTCATATTTGCATCGTCGGCAGCCGAGTTGCAAATGATGGTTACTTTAATGAACTGGTCATTAAAAGAAAGGGGTATGAAAGTGAAAAGTAAAACGAAAGTGATGGTTTTGAAAGAGAAGAAAGTAAAACGTTATGTGAAATAAGAATAGAAGGAGTTGATTGAGCAAGTGGATGAGTTTGTATATTTGGGATGTTTATTTAGCAGGGATGGTAGATATGATAGGATATAGAACGACGAGTGAACGCAGGAAATAGAGTGAATGGGGCTCTATACGCTATTGTGAGGAGTCAAAATGTGTCAAAAAGGCACGTTTGGCAATTCATAGTGCTGTGTTAGTCCCTACTTTAATGTATGGTAGTGAAAGGGTGTGCAGAAGAAGCATGAGTAGAATAAATGTTGCAGAAATGCGGTCATTAAGAGTATGCTAGGGCTGAATCTGAATGACAAGTGAAGAAATAGTGTGATAAGAGAAAGTGTGGTTTGCAAGATGACGTTGTGACCAGGATTAAAAGGAATGCTTCGGTGGTTTGGTCATGTAGAAAGAATGAACGAAGAAAGAGTGACAAAGCAAATTTATGCTGCAGAAGTGAACGGCAGAGTCGGAAAGGACGCTCCGAAGGTTTATCGACCAAATTGGCGATATATTAAAAATGGGCCAGATTAGGAGTACCCTTAACCGACGTGTGTATGCGTAGATATATGGATGTAAAGGAGGCGAGAGAGGTGTGCAGGATCGTGCCAAATGGAAGTCCGTAGTCTCTGCCTACCCTCTGGGTGACAGGCGTGAGTGTTTATGTATGTATATATTATGTATGTATGAAAAATAAAGCTGTCATTATGTACTCCGTTTTTATTTCCCATCAAAATATTTTATTAAATATAAATAGGTATACTTAGTTAAGTTTTTATTATAGGATAAGTCCACAGTCCACCTGATGGTAAGTGGTTACTGTGGCCCATAGACATCTACATCTATCCTCGATTGCGAATAAAATGCAGATGCCTTGTTAGCCATGAGGACTAAGATGGAATGCCTTTTCCAATAAAAAGGTCTCCGGTTCTCTACACTCACCAAACAAACACAGCAGCATCAAGCTGCTATTTTTGGTATTCTGTGAGGCGTGGTCCTTTCGCGGTAGAGCCGACGCATTCGCGCTACCTATACTATTAACATAGCTGTAGCATGGCTCTACCACGTATAAATCTACCTATTTATATAAACAAAATGTTTAAATAGAAATTCCGGGTAAACTGTCCAAAGATCATAACAAAATACAACTTTTCCGATTTCCATTTGATCTGAGGAGTTTTTAAAGTTTATCGGTAGAGTCACCTGGGATTATTTTACATTTGAATTAAAATCAATAAAAGGCAGGTAGGTTCAGCTTATTCCCAGAAACATGAAATATGAATATTTTTAATTCTTTTAGAACTACCATGGTAAAAATTCAGTTAATTTTTCAATATCGTGCTTTAAACTATTTTTTTAAATCTTTTACCGCTTCCTTTAATCATTTTTTTCGATAGTACCTGTAAGTAAAATGTACATCACAAAATTAGTCACGCGTTTTCGGGCTGTCAGGTCGTCTATACGCCAGTATATTCTAAGTCTATGTTTATTAGTGCTCGTCATTTTGACGAACGTTAGCTATCTAGGGTTAATAGTATTCTTTCCAATCTAGTAGCTTGAAACGTCTTCCAATACAGTGAAGATTTTCGAGGATATTATGTCACCCTGTCTTACCTCTCTGCAGTTGGATAGGTTTCGGACTCTGGTTCTGTACTCGAATAACCATCAGCCCTACTGTACAAACACTTCAGCACCTATATACCGACAACAATCAACTTGGCACCGCTGAAAGGACTGTAAATAAAAATATAAAAGGAAAAGTATATTAAAAAATAATTAAAAACAATTGTAGTAGATTTGATTTTGCACTACTAAGATACTGTTTGAGAGAGTTAAACCAATCTGCCATGGTTGCTTGACTAAGTGTTTAATATTATATTCTAATCTATTACATAATATTATATTATAATCTGTTACATAATATATAAGCGAAATACCACTGACTCTTACTCATCTCGAGATTTTCAAAACTATATTGACTAGATTGACTTGAAATTTAACCATATACTCACAATATACATACACCCGCTCAGAAAGGATTTTTAAAATTTAACCCTGAGAGAGTGAAATATGACACACATATTACAGATTGTAATATACTCGTTATCCGTAAAGTGACGCCGATTCTATTATCTGAACCTGTTAAGCACCTGGGCTTGAATCCACATACAGCTTACATGAATGCCCTAAAGCCTAAATACTTTGCGGTTGAATAGGAAATCAGTTCACTATTGAATATTACGCTCTGTAGTGCCGAATAATAATTATACAGTATCTCTAATTAAGTTGGCTTACATTTAGATAAATTAGAGTCTTTGACAATTTTAATATTAGTAGTACTTCATTTCCTAAAACATTTATTTGTAAAAATGTCAAAATATTTTTCACATATTTAGTTGAATGGCTTCTACGTGAATGCTAAAACATAGTGTGTATCAAAGTTAAAGCCACGACTACGAAAACTTTAAAATTTTGTGATAATATTTCGACGAAATTAAAATTCATTGGTGCAAAGAAATCAAACAGTCCGGCCCCCACAAGCAGTACCAAAGCCAACACCTAAATTCTACATCTGATACTTTCAGTGTCATTACGAGTATTTAAAGATTTATACTACACCCGAAGCCTGCAGCTATCACTGAAGTGCTTTGTGATGGATCCTTCCACAATAGCCCTTAATTCTTCATTTTCCTTTGGTCTCCGGCCGTCCACGGGGTTGGTTCTGAAGGTCGAAATTTTCAGAACGAAAACGTTGAAACCAAAACGTGCTGTGCTTTTTGCGACACCAACGCCGTATACATCATTACTCTTTTGAGCTGTTTCTGCATCACTGGTGCCACGGTAGAACTCGTACTCGTAAATATACCGATATTTCATGTTTTCATTGTGCGCTAATAAGCGACGCCAAGGAATAAAATAATGAGGAAAAACAAATGAATGACTGTTTTCAAAACTCAAATGTACCAGCTAAATGAATTTATAAATTTGAATTAGAATTCTTAACTTAAAAAAAGATATTTCAGATCAAAGTGGTCAGTACGTCAAAACGCTAATTTCATATGAAGGATCTAATAAAAGAAAATCATGATCGAACGAGACAACATTCTTAGCTCCTTTGTTGTGAAGATCTGCCTGAGTTATAAGATACAATAAGCGTATTAAAAATGTTAACTTTAAAACGCTATTAAGCCTTTATGAAGACATTTTTATTCGTATAACATTCTTACATAAAAGAAAAGTGTTTTATTCTAAAATGAATATCCATTTACAAATTGTACCTGCTCTTGTTAAGTCCCAACAAGGGTAATGTAATATATATATGCTAACGATTGGATGAATGGATTGCTTCCATCTTAGTCTTTAAGGGGTGACACCGTGGATTTTCTAACGCTTCTACACAAATAAAATATGAAAGTTATATAAAGTGATAAATTAAAAATTGCTTCTCATAGCCGTAGTAGCTAGGCTGGACTGCGTTGACAAGAACTTCATAGTACCTAGGCAAACCCAATCAGCACGACTATAGCAATTTAAAGTGCTCTTTACCACGTACTCAGATGTGAAGAAATATATCGCGAGGAAATCTTGCATGTCTGGAAATGTTTAAAACATAATTATATAGAGTGAGATTAGAAATCATTGACATCCTTTAAAACTAACAATACACCCATGATGTAATCTACGTTGATACTAAAATAACTCAAATTTAATAATAACATTACATTAGTCATTTTAAGTGACTATTACATTTCTCATAAATGAAAAAAACTATATAAAATAATATACAATAAAAGCCAATAAATCATAAACTTTCATTTAGTTGCAAAACCAGTTTATCGGTCAGGGACAATGTTCAGGATAATGGAAAATTCAAGGTAGCCTGTATTGGAACAAATTAAACAAAGACATGGGGTGCTACATGAAACAACCCACGTAAATCGCGACTTGATACTTTTTACTTTGTACTGTACTGTGTTTTAATGGAATATCTGCACTTTTCCTGTTTAAAATGTAAAACAGCAAAATTACGGCTACGGACATTAATTTCAAAGATTTCTCTTGTGAAGACTTCTTAGTCTGACAACGCGTTTTTTGTCCTTTTTTGTTTGAAGTACCTACGTTGTAAGTGTCCATGGCCTTCTATAGCTACTTATCATCGGTGGAGTGTTTTGAACGAAGCTCGTTTTTTAAATCTAATATTAAAATAAAACATAATACTATAGCATTTACCAATTTGCACAAAATAAGAGAAATCTTTACCGACTGCAGTTAAAAACAAACGTTACATAATAATTTGCTCAGAAATTCCAAAGGGACAAATACATTTAAAAAACGTATCAAAATAAAAAAAAATAAAAATCCGGCATGAGGAAACAAACTTTAAGAATGCAGGCGACGTAATTTGTATTCTGTTAGTACTCGCTTTGTCCACTTTAATAAACTTTACAGTTTGAATCAAGTTTAAATTAATTTTGTTAAGATTAAACAATCTATTGTAAGCTAAAACGCTGTAATATGTAATTCAAACGTGTACAAAATTAGAAACACCATCGTAAAATTTTAAGATATTAGTAGGTATTTTTTCTCTTATAAAGGGACGGCGAAGAAAGGTTCTCGAGTCTAGCCTCGCACTAGCAAGCGAAGTGTAGGGCTCCTCACTAGACGGAGTGACGATCTGATAAGACATACAGGAAGTCAATGGAGGTGACTCAGGACCTTGATTTGTGGCATTTCTTGGCCTATAAAAAAGGGAATTATTTAAAAAAAATATTTTTTTTTATGTAGATTATTACATTTTTAACTCATAACTATTGAAATTATTTATAAATTATAAGATACGCTATGGTGTTTACAAATGTTCATGGGCAACCAAGATCACCGGTTTCCAAAGGCTTTAGCACCATAGACCACATACATACCCTTCAACCGTTGCAGAAGTCCGAGGAGTACAATTTGCCACTATATCTGGCGTATGTGGACTATAGAAAAAGCTTTGATTCCGTCAGAAATTTGGGCGGTGCTGCAGTCCTTCAGCGGTGCCAGTTGACTGTCGGTATATCGAAGTGCTGAAGTGCTTGCAGTAGGGCCACGATGGCTGTCCGGTACAGAACCAGGTACAAAACCTATCCAACTGCAGAGGTGTAAGACAGGGTGACGTTATATCCCGAAACTCTTCACCGCTGCATTGGAAGACGTTTTCAAGCTTCTGGACTGGAAAGGATACGGCATTAACATCAATGGCAGTACATATACTCACCGATTTGCCGATGATATAGTCCTTATGGCAGAATCGCTGGAGACCTAAGCACTATATCATGACCTCAATAGTGCCTCCCAACGGATAGGTCTTAAGATGAACATGGACAAAACAAAGATCATGTTTAATGTCCATGTCACCTATACCGGTAGGGTTGCTAAAACACCGAAGTTGTTGACGAATATGTTTACCTGGGACAAATAGTCCGACTAGGTAAGTCAACTTGACCGAGAGGTCAATCGACGGATTCAACTCGGCTGGCAGCGTTCGGGAAATACGGCACATCTTCTCGTCAGGTATACCTCAAAACTTGAAAACGAGGCTGTACAACCAGTGCGTGTTGCCAGTGATGACCTACGGAACTGAGACGTGGTCCTTCACTGCTGGCCGGATGAGGAAGCTCAAGGTCGCTCAGCGAGCTATGGAGAGCTATGCTCGGGGTCTCACCGTGATAAACTTAGAAATGGGATATCCGCAGTAGAACCAGAGTGACCGACATAGCCAACAGATTAGTAAGCTGAGTGGCAATGGGCCAGCCATATAGCTCGAAGAACCGACAACCGATGGGAAAAAAGGTTCTCGAGTGGCGGCCTCGTACCGGCGGACGGTGTGGGGCGTCCCCACTAGATGGGTGACGACCTGGTAAGACATGCAGGAAGTCGATGGATGCGGGTGGCTCAGGACCGTGCTTTGTGGCATTCCTTGGGGAGGCCTATGTTCAGCAGTGGACTTGTGAAGGGCTGTAATGATGATGATGATGATGAACCAAGATCACTAATCAGCAGGTGATGCTCATTTGCCTCAAATCGAAATAATTACTTTTTTTATAGGTAACACGACACGTTATCGGACAGTAATAAAAACTTCTGCAATAATTAGGATTATGGCGAAAAAAGAACCCAAACGGAATTAATTACACGATATAAGTACGAAAAGAGTATCGTTTTAGGGAGTACGAAATCCGTTCTTACCAAGTCCTCTTACGAAGACCATTATTTTACTCATATTGATATTATTAGAAGCAATAGAATACCAGCGTAAAGTAGCAGCTTAATGATGCTGTGTTTCGTATGGTGAGTGTAGAGAACCAGACACTCTTTTTACTGGCAACGAGGCATTCCATTGTAGTACTAAAGGGTAACAACGCATTCTGAATTTTGATTCTTAATCGAGGATAGATGTAATGTCATGGGTCACTTACCATCGAGTGGGCTGTGTGCTCGTTTGTCAATCTTAACCTAAAAAATTATATTACTATGATTTATTATTTTCTAAAGCAGGTGAAGGTTAGCAATTTCATTGTGATAACAACTAAAAATAATAAAAAACCTGCCGTAAACCCGCCTACAGAGCATGGCACTTATGGCAAATATCCCCCTAATAAGGCAAACTATAGGAGAACCCTATGTTCACCAGTAAACTTAACTTACATTTTGCCTGCAACCTCCATTAAAATTAAACATAAACTGTATTAAATTTCGCATTTTGATAGATGGCGCTATTATATTATATCTTAATTATAGCACAATTTAAATTATGAAAGTCAAATTATTAGAATCAAATGTTACATTTTTTATAGGATAAGAGTGACAAACGCACACAGTCCACAGATAAGTGGTTGCTGTAGCCCATAGACATGTATATCTATTCTCGATTACGAATCAAAATGTGTAAAATGTATTCTGTGAGTGCGTGGTCCTTCCCCGGTTGAGCCGACCCGTTCGTGCTACAGCCAAAATATAGCTGTAGCATTGCCATAGATAGTCTATAAGAACGAACAATATTTTGAGCTTAAAAGTTGAAAATTTAGTTTTTTTTTTAGTTTCTTTATTTTGTTATAGACACAACCCGACAAACCAAAATTTAGAAACAATAACAAATAAAACTATACAAATTATTATTTAAAAAAAAAATCCATTTTAATGATATTTTAATAACAAATTTTATGTCAGAAACAAAAATCTAATAAAAAATAGAGTAAATAACAGTGTCTTCTCCAAACACCATCCTTCAGCTTGATCAGCACACGATTCGCCCTACTTTCTAACAAATGAGGCTCTAGTGACCAAAATGGGGGTAATGTATTCTGTTCCTTATAGTTGTTATTCCATCTTAGTCCTTGGAGCTGACAACGCATCTGTAGCCTTCTTTGTTAGAGGTTCGCTGCAGTAGTTCGTTAACTTCAGTAATCACTTACCATCAGGTGGACAGTGAGTTCACTTGCCACTTATTTAAAAAAAATCTGTTCGAAAATTGAAAAAACTAAATTAATAGTTGCATAAACATTTCGGTGACACTATGTTGTAATATGCCAGTACGCATTAGGACAAGGCGGACTCTTCCTTGCCTTAAAACCCTCTCAAGATTAAGAGGAAACCTCTGCTTATCTGTAGGATGTGCAAAGGCTGTTATAATTATTTTCGTCATAGCTGCCTTAAATCTAAACGGTGGTGTGTCAGCTGAGTTCGAAAAAGTAGAAGCGACGCACCAGCTGTGATTATGTTTCGGTACACGAACAATTTAACCTTTAAGAGCTACTCACTTGTTATTTTGCATGTCTAATAAGACTCATTTGAATATTTAAAATCCTAATTTATCGAGTAAACCTATTATACTAATTTAGTTGTGAGGGTCTAAAATTACATTAGTAAATCACAGTTAAAGGAATTTATCATGTTCTTTAATTGATTTCAAAGACTTTTTAAGGAATTGCTATTGCAGTTGGCAGTTAGCACCCGTTCAAATCCAAAACTCAAATCGAAAAAAACTCGCGATATCATCCACACCAATACTGTGCGATTTACCAGAAGTTTTCTTCCTAGCATTCGTTTTCTTTATTGATTCTGATACGACCAGCAATTTTCCCAGACCAATACTACTTACTGCGGAGTCGAAACTGATATCACTGCTTGTGTTTGTTCCTAGTGTTTACAGAGTGTATATCACTTTTTTACTGAAACTACCTTTTTTTGTGAACATACATAAAATTTTCGATATACTGAGAGGCTAAGTAAATATATTTATTTCTTAAAAAAAATTTCTAAGAGACTCTCTCGGTTTTAGGTTGTAAATAGTTCTAATGGCCCTCTTCTGTATAACAAAAATAGTTTCTAAATCAGCCGCATTTCCCCATAGCAAAATCCCATAAGACATTATTCTATGGAAATAAGCGAAATAAACTAATCTAGCTGTCTCGACACTAGTGAGACCTCTAATCTTTTTTACAGCATAAGCTGCAGAACTTAGTATGCTTGCTAGTTTGGATATATGGGGCCCACTGAAGGTTTGCGTCGAGAGTGATGTCAAGAAAAACAGTGTATTCAACAGGGATCAGTTCTTCCCCAGTTAAAAACACATTGGTATTAAGATTTTTAACATTCAGTGTTGTAAATTTAATACATTTTTTTTTCGGTTTTAATGTAGATTATTAACGTTAAACCAGTGCACTAATGTTGATATATCATAATTCATTTGTCACATTTAAATGATTGACGTTTAAGTTAAAAAATTATGGAAGTATCATCAGCAAATAATACTATATCTTGATTATCCCTTACAAGGGAAGAACTGATGAACCGATCTCTTGAAGTACACTAGAAAGCTTTGCATAATCAGCAGCAATAGCAAAAACAATATAAAAGGCATTGCACAAGACTATTTCTCTGAAGATTTTCTCACTCAGATACTCTTATTAACAAAATTTATGTAGCATTGGCCCAATCGTTATTAACTTACTGCCTTCCGATATGGGGTGGAGCAACAAAAACAAAATTGTTGCAATTAGAAAGAGCTCAGCGTGCCTTAATAAAGACAATGTTCTTTTTCCTTATAAATTTCCAACAGAGAGCCTATATTTAAAATATTATATACTAAGTATAAGAAAATTATATAATTTACACACAATATTAAAAAGCATAGAGGTTTGTTTTATGACCCAAATATTTTGCACAAAAGAAGAAAAGACATTGTACTTAATTTTTATGTTAAAACTGCACTTGCTAGACGTCAGTTCATTTACCTATTTATCTATCTGTATAATTATGTCAACACAAAGCGTAATATTTACTGTAGAAATACAAAGGACTGCAAGTTATTGATTATAAATTGGCTGAAAACCCTGTCTTACGAAAGCACAGAAAAACTTTTATGTTTCAACACATAAGGTGAAAAAAATTTTCACTAAAACACACACATGCAGGCACATTTATTTTGAATAATTTTTTGTATAATATGTAATCTTATGTTTCTAGAAAGTTTTGTATGGCTATGGAAGCAGGAGTCTCTGACACAAGTGCCTTAAGTATTCCACATTTTACACCGACTCAATGCCGACTCAACTCCAACTCAACTCACAGTATGGCATTGAAATGTAGCTCTATGTTATATTAATAAGAGTGAATGTCAATTTGTAAGTTAAAGGTGTACGACGTGGTCAACGCGTTGTTCACTATACTATCACCGATCCGTTTGCCCTCGTTGTTGACGAATTGGTCACGAGTCGACAATGTGCTTACGGCTAGCGGGCGACGCGTTGCCAACTCGTCTTGGCCGGGTGCATACGCGCCCCTCTCTTCTTCTTCATTTCGTGTATAGTTGCAGAACAGGTGCACGCATTTTGTTGGCGATAAGTAATCATGCAGAAAGAAAAGTTAATTGAAGAAGTGCGTAAATACCCAGTGCTATACGATCTTGCTGATCCCAAATATGGCGACACATTAAAAAGGAAAAAGCATGGTGTGAAATTGCTAACGTGTTATCTCAACCAGGTAAATACCTAAATTATTGTTTATTGCTGCAAGCGGTGGCGACTTCGCGTCCTCGTTAAACCCGATAGTAGGTTCAGCTATTACGCGTAAATGAAACTTCTCTTGTATGTTTACCATATTTAATGACTATTAATGTGTATTTATTTATTATATATATGTATTTATTTAAAGGGTTTACCTAAAAAACTAAAGGGTTATCAATTACTAACACCTAGAAAACATGTATGTAAATACTACCCTCAAAAATGTTTATTTAGTTTGTTTAACAGCTAGCAAAGTTTAGAATTTTTTTAATTTAAAATTGCTCATTTTAAACTTATGATAAATGTTGCCACGGAACTTGATCTTCAGAAGATTGAAAATAGTTTGCAAAAGCTTCGCGCGTCTCAAATGCAGTATTTGAAGTTTCATTTATATCTTCCAGTCTACTTAACAGCCTATCATTACTGACTGAACTCTGCACTGTATTGACTTCATCTTCGGAGTTCAGGCTATGTTATAACACCGCATGACATTGTGTAAGATACACGTAACAAAGACCACAATGTCAACATGCTGGTGTAAATGCAAATTCGTATTATAAATTGCAAATTTCTGATACAAAATACCGAAACACATCTTCAACTACTTTGCGTGCTAGTGATAATCGTGTATTATATATCTTTCTTTTCTGAATCGATCCTTAAACGAGGATATGGTCGTAATAAATTTATTTTCGAAACGCTTCGTCTCCCAGAAAAACATATGCATTGATTTTCAGTACCAGGTAATGGGTTGTCAATCGGTAGGTTGAATGTATCATTTTAATTGCTCGTCCTAATTCTGAGGATGCATAAATTCCACTATCACTATTTCTACCATAGGCACCTATATCAACAGCTATAAATCTGTATTTATTATCAACGAGAGCCATAGGGGACGATGGAAAAGCGATGTTTTTAATTATAAAATAACGAGCTACTGATAGGTGGGGCAATTATGTTTACATCTTTACCATCTGGCACCTATACAGTTTGAAAATTCCATCAGGTGCAGAAACCCTTAGCAATTATTTTCCAGTCCTCAGTAGTAGGTGTGGGCATAAATGTGCCCTTCATTTTTTATGACATACATCTTTTAATATCAACCGAATTGTGCTTTCTCCTAATCTGAAGCTTGAACTTATGGACCTAAACGAACATCTGCTGATCAAGTACCTGAAACAAAACTATTAAATTACAATTACTATCTAACCTTTATACGGGGTGTGAGGACAGCCTTTCAAATAATGAAACAGGGCATTCAAACCATTATGTTAGTGTTTTCCTTAAATTTTCCTAAAGAAATTGGCCCTCTTTCAATATTCGGAAGGCTGTCACATACATCTATATGATATCGAAAGGTAAGATAATTTTGATGGCATAACATTTATAATAACATAGATAATTTAATCCTTTGTTTGCAGTGGTAGAATGCAAAAAACGTGGCAAAATTTAAAGGAATATCATCTAAGAGCCATAAAAAAGTAGAAAACCAAGAGTGGTCAAGGTGCTACGGCTACAAAACAATGGCAATATGAAAATGAAATGTCTTTTTTATTACCACATTACAAAGAACGGTCTACAGTTACGTCTGTTAATACAAGTAGTGAGCCAGATAATGATTATGAAAATAGTTCATCTGCTGTCAGATAAGTAGTCATCAGATAAATATCAATGAATCTCAAGATTCGTCAACTTTGTCTACATTAGAACGTCCAGAATCTTAATGTATGAATCATCCAAATCCCTGTATTCTAATATCTCAAAAAATATTAAACGAAAGAAATCGGAAGAAAATGCCAGTGCGGTCTTAATGAAATATTCTTTGGAAAACAAAAAGGCTGAAGATCTTAACCAACATGATGAAATTGATAAATTCTTTTTATCTATTTCAGCTACAGTGAAGAAATTAACTACCTACAATCAAGCACTTTTGAAATCAAATTTTTTTAATTTAGTTTCTGAAGCCAAATTATGAGGTAGCGACAGAACTAAAATTACTACCACGATGATTTGTTAGCTCCAGGTACTTCACAGCACTCGAAACACATATACCACTACTGGCTCCAATAGCACCGAACAACAAAATTAAATTACAGAAAAATAGAGAGATAATGATCAAATTGCAGAATTATAAAGTCACTGTGCATTGGATGTTTAAAAATTATTTCAATTAAAAAATATAATTAAAAAATAAATATGATTCTATACAACAGTTTTTATTGTCACTTACCTCAAGGCTACTACCAGTTTTTCTTCCATGATATGGATGTTGTTCTCAATAATATTTAGTATATAATAAAATAAATATCTTGTATGAAAATATATGTAAAATTTTTCTTCGTCATCAAGCAAACGTCTCCAGATATTCAATATTCCCCTTCCGTTTTTCTTTTTCTCAACATATCATGAACAATATCTTCTCTTCCTTCGGTTTATTTTATTTTCGTCATCAGTATCATCGCTATTATTGCCAGTTCAGATGAAATTCAGTAACAACTGATAGATCTGTTTGAGATCGAGCTAGTTGACAACGCGCTTCCACTCGTTGACGATGCACTGCCACTCATGGCCAAGTTGTCCACTGGTGATCGATGCGTTGATTGCCAAGTTGACGACTCGTTGATACCGAATCGATAGTTCTAGTTAAGCGTGTTGGATTGGCGTTGAGTCGGTGTAATGTGCGAAGACCTTTAAGGTGCTTAAAAGACGCTCTCTACCTTATGCAAATTGTTAAATGCTTAATGAAATAAAAGATATTGTTAAAGAGATTATTATTTTGAAATCTGTCATTATATTAAAACAAATTCTTTTATATTACATTTAATTCAAGTTCATAAAACTGATCAATTATACTTTACAAGATTATTGTGTTATCCTAATTGGAGATTATGACTTCAGGATGTCACAAGATTATAACAGACTAGTAGAGAGCTTAAGACAAACCATACAATTTATCACTCAAATTAATATAGTAATTTGTATACCGACTTTTAGATGTGCTAGGGATACAAATATTTTTAATAGAGGAATCGATAACTTTAACTATTTGCTGTACAAAAATATTAAAGCCTATGAATATGCATATTTACTAGATTCAAATGCGAATCTCACCTATGATTATCACATGTTCTCTGGTAAACTTGCCTCGCCGTGAACAATAAAGGCATCAGAGCTTTGTTTGCAGATCTTAAGAGTTCACTATCTGAAATAGAAATTTCGTATGTGTCTATAGACGACCCTAAATCTAACAAAGGGACACAAACTGATAAATTAGTTCAGCAAGGAAGGTGTTAATGAAATCGTTTTGGATGTAAAAGTATCAAATGATGACTTTTTTTGAGAACAAGAAAAGTAAATTTCTAAATGTAATGCATCAAAACATATGTAGTGGCTTGGTAAAATGGAAAATATTGAGAACACAATGGAGGATTTTTAAAGCGAAGGAAACTGTATTGACTTAATTTGTATAACAGAACATTTTTAAAGAATGGACATGAAACAAATTTAGTATGTAATGACTACAATCTAGCTGCCATAATATACTGCAGAAAAAACGCAAGAGGAGGTGCATTTATTATGACTCGAAGAGGACTTAATTACCTAGAATTGCCTGAAATAACATAAATCTCTCTCAATGTATGTTGTCTCTTTTAACGTTATAATTATTTGTTTATACAGGACTCCTAATTATAGTAATATCTCTATCTTTTTTTCGAAACCTTGAAACTTTGTTGGATAGAGTTAACATGTATAGAGGTTAGAAAACTATAATATGTGTGATTTTAATATGTTTTAAAAATTGCATAAAAACTAATGTATTTATTAATCTTTTGTCAATTCATAACTTTAAAATTGAAATCATGGATGCGACTAGATTACAAAGTTGAACGTGTATCTTCTGTAGTTGAATGTCATTCATAACTGCCATGATTGTAAAAGCAAAATTTTACATTTAGGTTTATCCGACCACACTGCTCAAGTGTTGCAATATCCACACAGTATTGTAAATCTAATTAAATTAAGAAAATGCCTGGAAAGTTTATCCTCTTATGATATTTATCAAAGCAGTGATGTAAACGAAGCGTACAATATGTTTTATAAGTTGATTAAACTCTTTTACGACCTATGCTTCCCTTTCAACCTAGTTGAAGTTTCAGCTACGCGAAATGCATTTTGGATTACAAGTGGTATCAAAACATCATGTAAATGCAAAAGGAAAATGTACTTTCAATTAAAATATAAAAAAGATAAACTTAAATATAATGCATATACAGTACTTTAAAAAAAAGTTATTAATAAATCACAACGCATTCAAAACAACAATTACATCAAAAAGTCTAAAAATATAACAAGATCTATGTGAAAGATAATAAATTCAAATAATTTCACAAAGCCGAAATAAATTTGAAGAGTGTAACTTATAAAGGCAAAAGAATAACTAAACCTGATGATATTGCAGAAGCATTTAATGATACATTTATGAATTCTGTACAGAGAAGTAACACTGAAGATATATCAAATTCATTGTTTATGAATCCAACAACGCCCGATTATATTGTTAAGTTAATTAATAACTTAAATAACAAAACAAGTGGTAGTCATGATGAAATAAGCATTAGAGGTTTTGTTATTCGGGTCATCGACCGGGAAGGACCACGCTCTCAGAATACCAGCGTAAAATAGCAGCTTAACTGCTGTGTTTCGTATGGTGAGTGTAGAGAACCGGAGACCCTTTTACTGGAAAAGAGGCATTCCATCTTAGTCCTCACGGTGACAACGCATCTGCATTTTAATTCTTTATAGATGATGTAGATGTCTATGGGTCACAGCAACCACTTACCATCAGGTGGACTGTGTGCTCGTTTGTCACCCTATCCTATAAAAAAAAAAAAAAGCATTAGAGTATTCATCATCATCATCATCATCATAACAGCCCTTCAAAGTCCACCGCTGAACATAGGTCTCCCCCAAGGAATGCCACAAAACACGGTCCTGAGTCACCTGCATCCATCGACTTCCTGCATGTCTTACTAGGTCATCACTCCATCTAGCGGAGGGACGCTCCACACTTCATCCGCCGGTACGAGGCCGCCACTCGAGAACCTTTTGTCCCCATCGGTTGTCGGTTCTTCGAGCTATATGGCCGGTCCATTGCCACTTCAGCTAACTAATCCGTTGGGCTATGTCGGTCACTCTGGTTCTACTGCGGATATCCTCGTTTTTAAGTCTATCACGCAGAGAGACGCCGAGCATAGCCCTCTCCATAGCTCGCTGAGCGACCTTGAGCTTCCTCATCCGGCCAGCAGTGAAGGACCACGTCTCAGTTCCATAGGTCATCACTGGCAACACGCACTGGTTGTACAGTCTCGTTTTCAAGTTTTTAGGTGTACCTGACGAGAAGATGTGCTGTAATTTCCCGAACGCTGCCCAGCTGATTTGAATCCGTCGATTCACCTCTCGGTCGAAGTTGGACTTACCTAGTCGGACTATTTGTCCCAGGTACACATACTCATCAACAACTTCGAGCTTAGTGCTCCCAACAACTACCGGCATAGGTGTGACATGGACGTAATACATGATCTTTGTTTTGTCCATGTTCATCTTAAGACCTATCCGTTGGTAGGCACTACTGAGGTCCAGCGATACTGCCATATGGACTATATTGTCGGCAAATCGAAGGTGAGTGATGTACCAGCCGCTGATGTCAATACCGTATCCTTTCCAGTCCAAAAGGTTGAAAACGTCTTCCAATGCAGCAGTGAAGAGTTTCGGGCATATAACGTCAACCTGTCTTACACCTCTCTACATTTGGATAGGTTTCGTACTCTGGTTCTGTACTCGGATAGCTATCGTAGCCCTACTGTACAAACACTTCAGCACTTCGATGTACCGACAGTCAACGTGGCACCGCTGAAGGGACTGCAGCACCGCCCAAATTTCGACGGAATCAAAGGCTTTCTCATAGTCCACACGCACGCCAGACATAGTGGCAGATTGTACACTTCGGTCTTCTGTACAATTTGCCGAGAGGTATGTATGTGGTCTATGGTGCTAAAGCTTTTCGGAAACCGGCGTTCGGGAGAAAGGAAGTCGTCGGGCACTGCATGCGAGACGATTTATAATGACTCTCGAAAACAGCACGTAGACGCGGCTCAGAAGGGAAATCGGTCCGTAGTTCTTCAGAGCGTTGTCGCCCTTCTTGAAGAACAAGACCACTGCACTTCTGCTCCACGCCTCGGTGTAGTGCCACCATGGACGGAATTAAGAGCTACTGAAGGACTTTAAGTACCGGTTTTCCACCCGCTTTCAAGCTCCGCTGTAATTCCATCCTCGCTTGGGGCCCTGCCGTTTTTAAGGTGCTGGAGAACTATTCTAATCTCGCTCAGACTGACTTCCGGAATATCATTGGAAGAGTTGAGTGATAAGACTTGCTCTTGGATCGTTACTCACACTTGCGTGTGGCACCAACGTTGATGTGTACAGCTGCCCATAGAACCTCTCCATCTCACTCAAAATCTCAGGTGTCCCGAAAACGACGCTGCTACACTCGGTCTTCAGCTTCGACAGTTGGCCTTTTCTAGCAGACAGATCTCTAGCAAAGACTTTGGAGCCCTGGTTCCGCTCGATCACTTCTTCAATACGAGCAGTATTAAAGTTGCGTAAGTCAAGCCGCATGCATTTGGAGATCTGTCTGTTCATTTGTCTGTATGCTGTCAAATCTACTGAAGACTGCAGCTTCATTTCCCGTCTAACAGCCATGAGATTAAGAGTGTGATCGGAGAGATTTTTTGTTCTTATGCGGCGGGTCTTGCAAACTTAGCTCCGACCGCATGGATAGTTTCCACGACCATGTAATTCATATCGTACACTGCATTACAGTGTTCTAGGTACTGAAAACGATTTTGTAACTCGAGCTGAAAGGTTTCGGGACTTTGGATTAGAGCACGAGGGGGACGGAGCGTTGACTTCATTAGACGACACCTCTCCAAATTAACGTTTAGGTTCAGTGTGCCTCTCACCATTCGGTGACCGCTGCCGGTTTTCACCCTCGCGATCACTGAGACATCACTGAACAGTTGGCGTCTGGTCGTCATAATGAAGTCAATCTCATTTTTTGTCGAACCGTCGGGGCTCGACCAGGTCCACTTCCTGTGGGGCCGCTTCTGGAAGAAAAAGTTCATCATAAATAGTCCCTCTTCCTCCATAAAGTCGGCCAGCTGCTGACCCCTTGGGTTCCTTTGTCCTACTCCAAATTTCCCTACCTTCAGCTGACTGTTCTCTCTTGTGCCTAGTTTTGCGTTGAAGTCTCCCATTAACACCTTATAGTTGGTTATGGAGGAATGCATGGCTGTAAATATATCCTCATACATTTCCTCCACCTCACTTGGATGTGCCGAGGTTGGTGCGTAAACCTGTATGACCTTCAGCGAATATCGTTTGGTGATTCTGAGTACAAGGTACACAACCCTCGTCGACACACTCTCAATCTTTACAACGTTGTTAACGAGTCTTGTGGACTATAAATCCGTTATCTACTTGGGACAGATGGTCGCCCACTTGGTTATAGAACAAGTTGCCGGATTCGAGGATTACCATTTCCTCTCTATTCTTCGGACCTCAGATAATGCTGTAATATTCCAGCGCAACTTGTCTATCTCTTCTTCCAGCTCCAGGATCTTCTCGTCAGTCCTCAGGGTGCGTGCGTTACGTTATGTTGCCAGGTCGAGTCTTCTTAGATGACAACAAACCTCCACCGGAGATTTTTAGCACCCATGCCCCGCCGTTACCATGGTCGCCACCGTAGCCACGAATAGCGGGGCCGCCGGGTACTAGGGGCCGTCTCTTCGTAACTTTAATCATGGGGGTATATTTCCATAGTTGCCACGCTTGGCGAGCGGGTCGGCAACCGCAGTTTTTTATTGTTGTTTTGCTGTTATCAGAAAGATTCTGCTGCCAATCTTCTGCCTCAGTTTCCCTCTGTCGCCTCTTACGTCACCCACGGGAAGATATGGGGTAGTGGGTATTCTAACCCGCCACTACACGGGGATAAGAGTATTAAAATTTTGTAATTTTCAGTTAGCTCTGCCGCTTAGTCACATTATGAACTTAACTATAAATAAGAGATTTACCCTGATAAGCTTAAAATATCAGTAATTAAAGTGATTTTCAAGAAAGGGGATAAAGAGGATTGTTGAAATTATCGCCCTATTGCTCTGGTTTCTTTCATTTCCAAAATTTTTGAGAAAATCATGTATACAAGCTTATATTTTGAACGATTCAATTTACTAGCAGATTTAGAAAGGATAGATTTATGAATCTAGCCATATATCATCTGATAAAAAATTTATCGGAATGCCTCGACTATTGCATTCCAATAACTGCTATTTTTATGTCGAAAGCTTTTAATTACGTAAATCATGAAAACTACTACAAAAATTATGTATGTATGGAATCAGAAGACCTATTCCTACATTTGGTCTTGTATAGTCATAACCTTTTTCAATACACAGAAAAGCCTAGATATAGGCAGGTTGTGATGATAGTTAATTACTAGTGTAATGTTAAATTTCTAAAACCTACAAACAATAAATGACTTATTCTATTCAATTCTTGTATGTATTTTTTATAGGAGAGGGCGCAAACGAGCATACTGCTCACCTGATGGTAAGTGATTACCGCCGCCCGTAAACAACTGCAACACCAGGGGAATCGCAGATGCTTTGCCGGCCTTTTAAAAAGGAGTAAGCTCTTTTCTTGAAGGTCCCTAAGTCGTATCGGTCCGAAAAAATCTCTGGTGGTAATCGATTCCACAAGGAAGTTGTGCGATGAAGAAAATTTATTTTAAATCGCACAGTGATGGACCGCCAGTCATCCAGATGGTATGGATGGTATCGCGAGTTTTGTCGCGATGTGCGATGGTGGAATTGTGCGGCTGGAATTAGTCCGAACAATTATTTTCGTTCGAACAATATTGCAAAGAGATGCAATATCTCTTCGCAGTGCCAGTGAGTCATGCCGATCGGAAAGAGTTCGGTCGCAGACGATTCGAACAGCTTTGCGCTGGATGCGATCAAGTGGAAGGAGCTGGCACTGGGGAGTCCCAGCCCAGAGATGGGAACAGTATTCCATTTGGGACCGAACCTGCGCCTTGTAAAGTTGGAGGCGGTGTACCGGCATGAAATATTGTCCCACTCTGCTGAGAACGCCAAGCTTTTTAGAGGCCAATTTGGCCTTTTCTTTCAAGTGACCACGAAACTGTACGTCACTCGATATGTCGACGCCGAGAATTCCGATACTGGCTGAGGCAACAAGGGAAGTGCCTAGGGACTGCAGAGATACGACGATCGGTATCGGTAAACGCGCAAACTTGTGTCTTCTGGGGATTGAACTGGACTAGATTTAGTCGCCCCAGTCCGAGACTTTGTTCAACAAAGTCTCAACTGAACACAAGTTTGTCCCGGTACTAGGCGACGTTTTCACGAGAAATATTGGCACGGCCGGTATACAAAGCATCACCAGTGCCGTCCGCATAGCAATGAATATTACCGGTTTGCACCATGTCATTGATATGCAGAAGAAACAGTGTTGGCGATAGCACGCAGCCTTGTGGAACACCAGCGTAAATTGGCTTGTAATCGGAGCATGCACCGTCTACTACGACCTTGATGCTCCGATCTGCAAGAAAACTGGTGATCCAATTGCACAATTTCTCGGGAAGCCCATAAGAAGGAAGCTTCGTAAGAAGCGCTTTGTGCCAAACCCGATCGAAGGCCTTCGCTATGTCCAAACTAACGGTCAAAGCCTCCCCCTTGGACTCTACTGCCTCCGCCCATTTATGAGTTAGGTAACCCAGAAGATCACCAGCCGAGCGACTGCGACGGAAACCGTCAGTACTGACGGTCACTAATCAGCTGGTGATCCCCAAGGTACCGTATGAGCTGGCTGTTAATAATGGACTCCATTATTTTAGAGAACAAAGAGGTGATGGCGAGAGGCCTATAGTTGGACGGATCAGAGCGGTTACCTTTTTTAGGGATCGGGTGCACGAAAGCTGTCTTCCATGATTTTGGGACTACGGCTAGGGAGGAGTACCGGAAGACGCGTTAAAACCGGTGCAAACTTCGGAGCACACGTCTTCAGCACAATATGAGGGACACCATCAGGCCCACTCGACTTATTGACGTTCAGGGAGAGGAGTGCTCTGCGCATCAAGCGTTAGGTAAACAGCACATCCTGCATTGAGCACTCACACCGCGGGATGGTCGGCGGTGTTCAGTCGACGTAAAAATAGAGCCCAGTAGATCGGCTTTGTCCTTTGCGGCATGGGCCAGTGAATCGTCCTCCCTGTGCAGAGATGGAAGAGATGTCTGACAGAAGTTCCCTTGGACAGCCTTGGCGACAGACCATAATGCACGTGTTCGCGAAGTAAGACGAACTTGTTTCTCGCCAATTCTGCCTATGTGCTCTGACTTTTCCTTGACAATGACACTTTTGAAGGATCTGGAGGCGGAATTATACTTATTTTTAGAGCACTTTTAGTAGCGCTCTTGCTTATGACGTAATGCAATATTGCAGGAGCGACCAAACCATGGCTGGGTTCTGCTTCCGATAGGTACCACTGATGATGGAATAAAAAGTTCAAATCCCTGTAGCACCACATCAGCGACAGAATGAGTAAAAACGCCGGGATCACCCGGCGTGAAGCAAACCCGCCTCCAAGGGTAGGATGCAAAAATAGATCGCATCCCGTCCAGCGGTGCAGAACGCAACCGCGATGGGAGCGTGAGTGGCACCGTACTCCAGATCAGACAATGGTTTGAGTGAATAGTCCGAGAGGAGCCAAGAGGGGCATCGACGGAGACCTGATATCCGTCCGGATGAGAGGTCAGCAGAAGGTCCAACAGGGAAGGTACATTATCTTCCACATCTGGGGTCCGCGTAGACGAGGTAAACAGTTGTGTCAGACCATATGCAAAAGCACAGTCATAAACAGATCTACCCGCACGATCGGTTAAACGAGAACCAAGCCATTCAGCGTTGTGGGCGTTAAAATCACCAAGCATCACGATCTCTGCGGATGGGACCTGTTGTAGCACGGAGTCTTCAGCCATTTGGACGTGGTCGATGAGTCGTTCTGTGTCGGCATTGCCGCTATGAGACCTATAGAGACACCGGTAGGCGCGGGGATGGTCGTCTCTGTCTACGCGCAGCCATAAGATGGACCTGTCCGTGCCGAGGCGTCGAAAACAGATGTCCTCTCTGACTTACACGCAAACTCCAGCCCGTAGCACAAGAGTGTTCTAATTTGTACCCCGGGTAGGAGAGATACAAAGTATCAGCCGGGAGGATACCTGTGTCTCGGTTAGAAGAGCAAGGCCGACTTCGCCGTTTCCAGATGGTGGTGGACGGCGTTAAGGTTTGAATGATGTCCCTGATGTTGCTGAAATTCACGGATAGCGTGGCAGGGTTGATATATATATATATCAACCATGAGACTTAACACCAACTTTTGCTTTTAAAGTTTTAAAACTTTTAAAAGCAAACGTAAGAACTTTTCTGATATCATCGGGCAAGGGTTCCAAGGCGTGTAGCCTGAACTGTAAAGAGTTACCATAGAACTCCGGTGAAGTGAACTGGAATACATATTCTGTTGTTAGAAGAAGAACGTAGAACCCTATCATGAGATGAGGAGATAGTGAAATTTACTCTTAAGATAAGAATGCGAAAATGGGTCATTTAATATGGAAAAAAGAACAAGTAATATTCTGGAAATACGCTCTGCCGGTTGTAAGCCATAAAGCTTAGATCTATATTGCGAAATATGGTCATACTTACAAAGCCGGAAATAAATCTTATACAGTTATTGAGAAGGCGTTCCAGCTTGTTCAGAAGATCCAGGTAACACATCATAATCAATTATGGTAATATGAGCGATTGGACAAGCATGATCTTAGACTTTGTGGGGAAAAAGTTTTAAACGATACAGAGAATGTAACGTGGCAATGACTTTACGACTCACTTGAAACCAGAGTTCTCCAATTCAGCGTGCTGTCAATGTGTAGGTCAAGATTTCTTACAGACTTACTGAACGGCAATGTAATCTCATTGTTATAAATAGGAGGTAAGTCAGCAAGATTAATCTTGGCTAGCATCCTTAGACTACCCACTAATATGGCTTGGCATTTCAAAGGATTGACCAACACTCCATAACGAGTAGACCAATCTTTGATAGCTGATAAGTTGTCATTTAATTTTTAATCCCATTATGGATACTCCCAATTTCAGCTTGCGCGTATAGCTGAAGGTCAACAGGCATACAGATGGTACGAACAATCGAAGATGGAGGTAATATAGTTTATAAAATTGAAAAAATTTATAAAATTATAGGAGAAAGAATACCGCCTTGCGCACAAGCTTCTACATGGCCAAGCTAAGGTCATTTGCCCCACACAGACTAACTGCTGTCGACCGGGAAGATAAGATGCAAACCATTCCAATGCTGTAAGGCCAAAATTTTGATAAGACATTATGGAAAGAAGGATTTCATAATCAACTGTGTTGAAAGCATATGAGAAATCAACTAGTAGCAGTACTGTTACTTTTTTTTCTTCCATATCTTGTCTGATATCGTCTGTGACGTTAATTAAAGCAGTACTGGTACTATGACCAGCGCGAAACCCAGACTGATATATACTCAGTAGGTTATGTTTCGAAATAAATGTAGAAATTTGCTTGTAAACACAGGATTCTAAAATTTTGGAAGGAAAGGGTAGAATGGATATAGGGCGAAAATGATTGGGAAGAATGGGAGTAGGAACTTTTGGGAGGGGTTTTATAAAAGCCATTTTCCAAAGATTAGGGTACTGACCTGAATCAAGGGAAAAATTTATAATATGGGAAATTGCCGGAAGATGGTACTCTAATATAAATACTACCATGTGTCTACTAATCTCATCATAACCCACCGCCTTGACTGAATTGCTAAAATAGACTTTTGACATCATCGTGAGAATCAGGACAGAAATTGGAGCCACAGTTTGAGAGCGAATTGTAGGGTTCATTGCTGTTACAGAAGCGAAATGTTGGTTGAGTTCATCAAGTGATAGAGAAGGACCACAATCCATTGTATCTGGCCTGCAAAGACCAAAAGATCTAAGAAAATGTCGCAGGAAGATAGTTAAAGCCGAGATAGAGTTATATCCCTAGGGATATAGCAATAAATATATCGTAATATAGTTACATGAAAGCGGTTCATAACTATCTCACTATACTAATCTAGTGAAATAATTATAATTGTAAACTGAATGTATAAGAGGAACAAATTTCGCGACATTGACGTTCCTGTAGTATTGTTGTTCATATTCCTTTTTTGATAGTAGGTTAAGGTGTGGCTGGGGTGGCTCTTGGGCCACCCTCAAGCCGCGTACATTATAACGACAAAAATGTAATATTGAAAGAATTTATTTTTTTAATTTCAATAATTAAAAAAGTATAAGTCAAAAGTAGTTTTGACTAACAAATTACAAACAAACTACATGTTATGTTTCGTCACATTCAGTCCTTAGAAGTAACAATGCATCCAGTGTTGGCAGCGTGGCTTGATTGAAAATTACGTTGCATGCATGAAAATTTACATTCAGCTACAAAGTGATATTTTTTTGATCTACCATTAATTTTAAATTACAAACATTTCTGAATTATTTTGAAAAAAAAAAACAAACATTTGGTGATGTATTTGATCGAACTGACCGAAATTGTAGTTTTGGAGCGAAAAAAAATATATTTAATTAATAAATTTAACAAGTTTTTCTTACATTTTAACAGTGGTAGAGCCACGCGGCAGCCTTTGCTGTTGCACGTATGGACCGGTTCGAATCGGGGTGGTACCACGACCTCACGAAAGACCACAGTGAAGTAGAAGCTCTGCTTCTGCATTTCGTCTGGTGAGTGCAGGTGGCCGGAGGCCCAATTCCGCCCCCCCCCCCACCTTAACATGGTAGCGGAGTTAAATAATACACTACCCCAGGAGGTACCAGCACCCCGGTGACGGAGAATCCTTGCTGAGCATACACGCCCAAGCTATCTATATAAGCATCTGTATGCCGTTGACCTTCAGCTATACGCGCAAGCTGAAATTGGGAGTATCCATAA